>JAPTYQ010000019.1:25330619-25342122 GCA_029814465.1 Ostorhinchus cyanosoma
TCCCTCCCTCCCTCTCCCTCACACATACTCACACAGCCAGCAAGCCAGTCATGCATCATGCTGTCCCGTTGTACCAAAACACTGCAGCCCTGCGTGATACACCCCGCTTTAGACTCTCCCAACTCCTTTTAAGTAATTTCTACAGCACCACTGCCATCTCAGTTGGGATTTCAGCAGACTAATTATAGGGGCTGTCCCAGTCAAGATTTTTGCCCTTTTATCTTAATCTGACTTTTATCCGTTGAAATGAATGGCTGCTGTTTGTTTTCCCACTAGTTTAAGTGCAATGGATTGCAATAAACAAAAGAAAGTGGATCAGAGTATAACATGCAGATAATGTTGCCCTAGTATGTCCCGATACAGATCCAGGAGATCAGCTTGATACATCCGCTGTAGTCTCATGCTTTTGCTGTTTCTGTTGGCTCTGACCTCTTTCTTACCGTAAGTCACCACCCTCAATCTGAACCTGACCTGGGAGAGTAAGGCCTCTCTTAAAGCCTCTGCCTGCTCCTCCTGCTTGGTTGTTCTGCTGTTTGTGTGGGCCAGTAAAGCTTCCCTCAGGGTAATAGTGTTTAGTTTGAGCCTCATCTCCCTCCTTCCATGCTGAGCTAAGGGTATTTTATTGCAAGTTACCATGACGACTGTTTGGCCTGCTGGATAGAGAGGCTTGTACAGCAATTCCAGGAAATGGGGTTACTTCCTCACTCACTGCGAACAACTTCCTGCCCTCTGCTGTATGGAAGTGTGCCAGGGCTCAGGGACACCCATTCGTGTGCAGTCTTTGTCTGTAGTTTCGTAATTACTTCCCCATCTCAATCCTCAGCTATTAACTCAAAGCCTGTCTATCTCGCTCACTTGTTCTTTCTTCCTTCCCACCTCTTTAACAGCCATTCTGTCTCAGTCCTTTTTTTCTTCTCATTACATGGCTGGATTTCTCCCGGGACCCGCTGTGGTGTCGATGACAAAGCAGCGGCGAGTGCTGAGGGAGGAACCAGTGTAATGCCAACTGAGCACAAACAACCAGACTCCTTTTGATTTTTTTTTTTTGCGTCTAGACCATAACAGGCGTCTAGTTCTGCCTTCTTATTACTGAAATGTTTACCACTCTACACTTTGTCTTTCAGTTTTAAGAATTTGTTACTTTTACTTGTAATTTGACCAAAATAAAAATCAACAAATTAGGTCTTGGCGATGCTAAAAACCCAAATATATAGGAGCAGCTCAATGAATGCCTTTAGTGTTAAAGGAAAAAGTACAAAATGAAAAATCAAGGATATTAGAGACAGTAATATGATTATAACGAAAAAGAGAATGCATATTGTATTAACCATGGGATTAGAAAAACAGAAAGATCTTATGTCACTGTGTATGTAATCAATATGAAAGTGCAGGGGCCATTCAAAAAATATGACGAGCAACTAAATTTAGAAATTCACATACTGGATCATTTAAAGTATAAAAAAATAAAAACTATACATATTTATTTTTCCTAAAGCTGATAATGGACCTATCTAAGGAGTACTACCTGGCATTTATGAATCGATGTCAGTAGATAAAACAGTGACAAGCTGAATCACAAGCGGATATTTCAGATATCCTGGAAAAAGGTCTACATTTCAGTGGTGCAAGAGGATAAAGGCAAAATCCCAAACATTTATTGTGCAATGCACTGCAAGTATGAGAGCAAGGCAGATTTCAAAGTTAAGTTTGTCAAAGCTAGACAAGTTTCTAAAAAAATGTTCTAGAGTGCTTTAAGAAGAACACTGTAACATCTCACTTACTACTAATAAATGTCATTATTCATTTTGGTCTTAGTTGTTATTTCGTATATTTCTGACCCATTTGTCTAGCAAGAATGTTATATATTTAAAAAAATGTCTGACAAAACAAAAGTCTGGATTGGAAGACTGGATGTAGAAATCTATAAATTCAGTTACTGTGTGGTATTTTTGGCAAACCACCTTTTACATGTATTACCACCATGTCATGTGACAGCATGTGAATCGGTTCTGTGGACCAAATCACATAACTCTGTGAGGCAGAAGGATTTGTGAGATTACAAAAGAATCATGTCCTATTTTCTCCTTAGTCTGTCCTGAATAAAGAGCAGAGAAACAAGCCCTAGTTTGAGCTTGAACTTGATTATAAGAATTTTTTTTGGTCAAATTTACATTTTTACATCAGTTTCTTTAGTTTTTACCCTTGGCCTCGGTATGTGCAAAAACTTTGGTGTGGACTGAAGGCTGAGGATTTCAAGTGCAGGCATGTTATATTTATTATTTCAACCAGTAAGGATATATTTTGAGATATGTCCCCACTTAATGAACATGTGAAACTATACTGCTCAAAAAATAAAGGGGACACTTAAACAATACAATGTAACTCCAAGTCAGTCACACTTCTGTGAATTCAAACTGTCGACTTAGGAAGCAACACTGATTGACAATCAATTTCACATGCTGTTGTCACATTAAACTATGTAAAGAACAAAGTATTTAATATGACTATTTCATTCTTCCAGATCTAGGATGAATTATTTTAGTGTTCCCTTTATTTTTTTGAACTTGTGTGTTAACTAGAAGCTATAGTGTTACACACTAGAGATGCTGTGTGTATTCAGCTCAGTGGGAGTTCTCGTTTAAGGTTTTGGTATGTCTGGTAGGGTCATGACAATGTATTTTCGTTATAGCTTGTGTTGTGGAACTGTAGTAGTAGTAAGTGTGACTCCACACTTTTTTGGTGGTCTTAAGTCTTTTCTGGTATATTTTGGATTATTTTTTACTGTCTCACAGTCTTTCATTGTACTTGTTGCATACAGAGTCTAGAATCTAATACGTCATACAAAGGAAGTTTGTGTGAAGCAATTGGAATATTTCTGCTTTATTACAGCTTTAAAGCAATTGCATTGCTGAATGGAAATGTACATGCTGTGAGTGCTTGGATGACCTCTCAGGGATTTTCCAAGCAGCAACATAGTGGAAGGTTTTCCTCTCTGCATCAGAGTAGTGGTATCAAAGTAGATTGGAAGAGTGTACTTCCCTGTACTCCTTACATGAATATTTTACAATCTCATTTCATTTGTTGTCATGTCCAGCTCTTCTATTTACATGACCTTCTTGTGTAGTGTTTTAGTATTCAGTGTATACATTCTTTAGTTTCTTTGTTTCTCAACAGGACAGTAAAAGATTGTTGAGAAAAGTCATGTAAGAAAGCTACATAAACGATAAACATAAGTCTATTCATTTCTCAGCTTGCACATAAAACTCACCTTTGATTTACGATCATACAGTTAAATGCAAGCAAATATCTCACAGAGCTGGAAGATGATGGTGAAAGGAAATGAGGACTTCTAATGAGGTGTTGTGATCATTTGATCCCACATTCTGCCCATTTGTTCTCATCTCACACCATTTGGTGGAGTTTCACTGCTGTCTCTTTCAGTCAGGTCTTATTAAGAGTGATTTGTGTGAAATTCATCTAATCACAATTCATTGATAGTGAAGTGTAACCCACTATGTAGAAATTGGAGGTATTTTGACCCTGTGTGTTGGTTTCTGATTTGAAGTCATGAGGAGAGGAAGAGGAAATCTGTCCCAAGTCTGGTAAGACCATTGAATCTGGCGTTACAACAGTGTGTATGGGAAGCTCGTCAAACTTTGGGGATGAGATCAGCTTTTTCCGGTCTCTGCTCTCCTACTTCCAACTGTTTCTTCCCTTAAGCATTTGTCTTCTCAGCCCCCTCTTTCTCCTCCCCTTAGCATTGTGTTTTTCCCCTGATTTTGCAATTTTGTACTGGTTGCCAGACCCTGCGCTGAGTTCACCAGATGTACTGCACAACAATCGATTTCATGTCTTCTCTCTTTAGTTTGCTTATAACAAATTTAACATTGAATTTTGACTTGACATGATCAAACAAAAAGTGAAAGTTTTTTCTCGAACACAATATTATAATCAAATACATTCTTGTATGTTTTTATATGGACATGATTTCAGTATGTTGACTCTACTGTGCATATTGTATGTACAGTATATAAAAACAGTCTTAAAATAGCACAGTATTTTGGTGGTCTCTTGCACTGCAGCAGCAGTCAGATATCAGATCACACTTTATTGCAGTGAATGTCTGTTCAAGTATGCATGTGTGAGTGTGCATGCTGATGTTGGGATTATTAATTTCACAGTGGTTTATGCATGAGTATCCCCATGTCTAATGGACTATGTCTGTCAGCTTGACTCTAAGGCATCCCTCTGCATTTGCTTTCTGACCAGCTCAGCTCAGAGACTGGACCTTAAATAGACTGTAGAGCCACCATATCATTATGTCACGCAAGGTTAGCTGTGTTTTAAGTTTCTTGTGATACAGTGATTAATCTAGGCGCAGGAAGTAACACCACTGTTGCACACATTTCCTGTAATGCAATGACTGTCGTATGAAGACATTGTTGGCGTTTCTTTGAAGTCAGCTGACCTATGCTGAGTTTTGTAAAAAGGGCTCTGTATGCAGAGTGGGGATCACATAACCACAGCTTTAACGCGAAACTATAAATTTAAGAAATTGTTAATTTATCTGTGTTTGTACACCCTCCAGCAATGGTTTTGTAAGTCATTAATTAAACCATCTTAGCAGTAGTTTTCATCATTTTATTCATTGACTTAGTGATAAATAATGACTGAGAACACCACTCTACTGTTTGGGATCTTGAGCCGACATGGTGTGCGTGAAGACCACTTGAGCCATGTGTCTCTAGCAGCTTGAAGGCCACACAATGGCTGATGTGTCTGGCCATGGGTGTCTCATTGGTGAGGAGATAGTTGGGCTTTGTTGTCTCACTCAAGGCTCACTTCTGTCTGCCTGCCCATCCGGCTGCCCTGTGACCACTAGCTGATTTCAGGCTAGCTTTGCATAGTTGGTTAGATAGGTGGCAAGCCCCTGGTATTATCTCTGCTCTAGAAGGATAAGGGGAAGGAGGAGAAACTTGCAGACTATATAAAGGATTTCCCTCGGGGGGTTTTGAGCATGTGTGTGAGCGGGGGCAGATCTTACCACCTCTGTTAGTCAGTTTTCCGGGGGGAAACCTTGACAATTTGTGAGAGGAACTCTAATATTCAGCAGCAAGAAGGTGCTGCAAGCCTTTTTTTTTGGCACATGAAAAAAGTTTTTTGCAAATTGTGCAATGTTCAGTATATTCATGTTTCCTTTTTTTCTGAGTATAGATAACTTCCTAGGTTTGGAAGCTATTTTCTTAATACATTGAGTGTTATTGAGAAAACATGTCTTTACACCATTGCCATTCAAATATTTAAAGTTGTGATTTTTATTGTTTTTACCCTGATTTTGTACTGTATGAAAGGAGAAAGCGGTCTGCTCCACCCAGCCAGATATATGAAAAGTCACTGTGGGGTTTTTCACATTGATCAAAATTAAAGAAAAATGAATGAGTAGTTGTTGCCATTTTAGTCTGGATTTCTTTGTGCCCCACTTGTTTTGCGATACAAGGAGCACTGAATGCACCATGAAGCCCACAGTCTTATCTGCTTTTGTAAAACTCTTGACAGACACAGCAGCAGAAACCAAGGCAGCTCAGCAAATGAGACTAAAATCAATAAAACAAACTCCTAGCAGAATTGTTTTAATAATACCTGATGACTATATGATATGATGATTATTGTGATAAGTTGACATTTTATGATTTACTTGACTGTGTGCCTTTATTTGGTGTTGTGTTGATGTAATAATTAATATAGTTAGTTAATGCATAAATTTTACATACATAAATTTTCTAAATTGTCTTCTGTCTATTGCAGGTCTACAGTGTGTGGATGATAAGAAGCCTTGTGTTAACAATGCAACGTGTCTGACCTTTAACAATGGAACTGGTTACTGCAGGTAAGCTTGACTAAACACATTCAGTCACTGCAGCTCACATAAATATGAGTAATTTGTTAAATGGGAAAAAACAGTGCGGACATAGTGTTTTTACATGAACCCCAGCCAGTCCATGGGACCATGAGGTTTTGCTCGGCACGGAAGAGGGAATAAAAGACTGCTCTGTCTAACAAAGTACATCACTACTGGGAACAATACCAATACACACTCCTCCACCTCCAAGATGTTATTGAGGACATTTAAGGAGATTTTTTTCTTATTCTCTTGCTGCTGTAAATGTGGTTGACTGTGAATTATGCCCATGTATTAAACTGCAAATTGATTTGTTTTGCTATTTTTATTACATGAGAAATTAACCCCTCTGAAACCTGGTTAATTGGATCAGATCCACCAGCTCTTATTTGCCACCACACACATCTTCTACTACTGGCGTTGTAATATGGTCATTAAGGAAGAGTGGCCTGTTTGATGTATATTTTCCACTTCATGACAACACAGCCTGGTTTGTAATTAAGACTGAGCTATCTGTATAATTGCCTTGCCACTCCCAAGCCAAATTCCCAAAGAAAACACACCATTGCTAGTTCATGAACCTGATCATATTTCATCAAATTTGATGTGAAACACACGGTGTGTCTGTTCCCAGAGCTTTTGGTATTTCAACACTGTTAAAGGAAAGAAAGCAACATTCCTTAATCTGTGCTTGACATTCCCTCAGTCTAATTGAAGGTCAAACAGACATTGTGCTGCAGGTGCAGAAGCTTATTGTTTGTGTGTTTTTGTATTTTTGTGAGAGGACAGTCTTTCAGACTTATCTGGACTAATTCAGTCTCATAAGTTTTATTCAGATAGACTTAGGAGGTGAATGAGTAAAGACAGACAATGGGTTTAAAATGTTTTGAGCCTCAGCCAAATACAGTCACTTTATCCAAAAGTATCAGCTGGTATAGTAATATTTCAATAATAGTAATATTTTAGTTACATATATATCACTTTACATAATAGTGTTAAGACAGATAAAAGCAGCCATTAAGAGACTTCTTCCTATCTCAACTAAAGTAGTTCAAGGGCCAGATCAGGGCCAGAGCCTATTCATAAACCGGTTCTTTTAACAGCCAAAGGATCAGCTCTGTCAGGAAAACTGTTTCTACAGTGGAACTGACAATGTGGTCTGCATCCAAGAACTGGTCACGTCAGGGACAAGATTAAAATGACCAACAGGAATGATTAAACCTTTGTGGGTTGTCATTGTTAAAAAAGCCACATCTAGTATGAAGTCTCAGACATGTAATGTGACCTAATTATGTAGCTCTTGGAAGGTTAGCATTTGAACACACCCCAATCAAGTACTAACGTCACAGTGATGGAAGAAGGGTTAACAGTGAGAGTGTGGAGCTCCAGGTCCATGACTGATCCAACCAAGGAGCATAACTAGACAATACTTTAGAGGCTATAGTACCTTAAATTGAAGTCTTTACTTTACAAACATCATGTGAAGTGAAATCAGAAAGGATATGAGTCGATGTCAAGTTTTTTTGTCTGTCTGGCAGCTGCATAAAGAACCAGCTGGAAGCAAGTAGTGATTGTGTGTCATTAAATAGTGATTAAAAAATGGTGAAAAACAGGCTTGAATAATTCTTTAAGGTTTGCTCTCACAAGTTGTTTCTAATTTTGGAAATGTTTCAGATTTTTGGGAAAAATCACATCTACATTCAGATCCACAATCTTTATTTTATTACTCACTGTAATAACATTTGATCACCTTTGACTAAAAAAGTTCTTATTAACAAAGACAAAGTCTATTATTTTATTTAACCTTTATTTAACCAAGACAGTTGACAAAGTTTAGAAAATGTTGTTACCATACAAATTGTATACATACAAAGATCATAACATGATGAAAAATAATGCTAAATAATTTTTTTAATTTTCATTTTATGTATAAAAATATCAAATGCATTCTTTTTAATTTTGTTGCTCTGCCATTTTGTCTGCCTTTCTGAGCAATAGATGAGTATTTAGTCTGAGAATTAAAAGATGAAAATCAGTAGAGGATCATCTCCTCTCTGAAGACAGAGGGAAGTCTTTCAGTTTAGTAAGTCAGCTGACAGAGCGCAGGCCTACTGTTACACTGATTAACTAGTCTGTCATTTTTTTTCACTATCCTCATGCAAGCATGTACAACAGCACATAAACACAGACTTGCACATGGACGTGTGCACAGGCACACACCAGACACACATTTTTCTCTGTCTGTCTCGTCTGCACTGTGCCGTTAGTCAAAAGGCTCATTGTGCAAAAATCTAATTATGTGTTTTCGTCTCCTCAGTGTATTAAACACAGCCGGTTGTAAGTAAACAGTCACTGCAGCCTTTTGGCTCAGACCAGCCTAATTAAGTCACATGGATCCTGCCAGGGGTCAAAGGGGAAGTAACTGCTTGATTAGACAAACAATTAATATGAAGGATGGATTCCAGTGACCACACTGTGGTTAGCAGATGGACAGTTTAGTCTGTTTTCAGATATTTAAAGACTGTTTAAAAATAGAGGTAAAGGTCCCCCCCCCCAACTCCCCAGTTTTAACTTTTGTTGCGAGAATTATGAACAATGAAAAACATAGCCTAACAAATGAAATGAAGGCCAGCATAGACTGCGTCTATTTTTTTTTTCCTTTTTTTTAAAAATATCGCTAGTAAAGGAGAAACCCAGTGGTGAAACGGCACCAGATTGGAATTGGGGCTGTTTTGATTGGCAACAGTATAAGCTCCTGTGCATGTTAATATTCTTCAGCTTGCCTCTGGTGCCTCTTCTGCCAGGTTCCCATGCATCCTGGAAACTCCCGAAAAACCTGGAACTGCTTTTGTCATATGAATGTGTCTGTTTTTCATCATTTACTGCATGTGTTAATTTAAAAAATTCAGAAAAAAAGGTGGAGGAGAAAAGTTGAACCCTATGAAGCTGACTGTATAGTGGTACAACAAATCATTTTGCTCAGACATTTTATCTGAGAAAACACATGTGAAAATGTTGTGTCAGACTTGGCAAACTCAGGTGTCTTGTTTTGAATGTGAGAAATGCTGTGGGAGAGCATTAGAGTGCATGGGAGAGGTTGAGTCGCTGCCTTGAAGGGCTGGGTCCAGAGTTGTCCAACCGGTGACACTGCAAGTCTTGGGTATGAGAAAAAGGTGTGTGCTGTGAGTGGATTAGTACATGTCACTGGTTTGGTCGGTTGTTATTGGTGACGTCCATCATTGCTGAAGGGAAATATAAACGTATCCTATTCGATGTTGGCAAAGAGCATCGGAACAGTGGTCTTTGTGGGTCACATTCTATTCCTGGCACTATTAGAGTCTAACTTATTCAGGAGTTTTACCTGAATGATCCAAACAAAGACTGAATCTACATAGATGATATCATCCAAACTCTGTTTTTTTTCTCTAGAACAAGTTTCCTTTGTCTGCTCTTGGTCAGGGTGCAAACTGATTAACACTCCCTCCCTCTCAGTGGCTCAGTTTTTTCTCCCTCTTTTTCTCTCACCATCACTGTCTTGCTCTTTATGTTTATCTAACAAGAAGCTTGTCTTTATAGTGAGCGCAGAGAGTTGGTGTGTTGTGTAGGCCTGCAGTCTGTTTGATCTGACAGGTAGAATTTTCCTGCAGGGCAGGCAGAGGAAGAGAAAGGGCCAAAAGAAAAGAGGATGTCTTCTTTTTAGGTAATTTGAGGAGGACTGCCTTGGAGCACAACTCCTTACTAATGATGAGAGAGCAGTGAAGAGGGGGAAGGGAGATGAGGGAGAAGTGAAGTGGAGAGAGGAGTGTAATTTCCCTCTTGCTACGCCTCCTTCATCAAACTGTCACTCATCTGTCTATGCCTAGTCCCTCCCTCTGCTCTCGGGGTTCAGATGCCTTTAGGCACAACTCACCTGGCCTCTTAATTCTTCTCCCACAACCTCAGTCTCTCCACTATTGTCTGCCAAGTCTTTATTTAGTTTTGAACTTCCTGTGCACTTGTGTACTCATGTCGAAATCTTCACCTTTATTGAAGCCAATCCTACTCCGTCTTCCAGTAGTACTTGTTGATTCCAAGGGCTTTACTGAGAAACTCTTGCTCTTGCTTGTTTGATATCAATCTCTGCCACTTTTTCGCACCTCACCTTACTTCACCTCACCTCTAGGGGTGTAAGAAGATATACATGCACTTGAGCAGGGATTTCCAAACTTTTTCAGAATTTTGGCATCTTCCCAGAATCCAATCCAAATACATTGTGAGTTGGCATAATATCAACATTTATGAGTATAAAGAGCAGCATAGAAATAATTAAATTAGCTGAGTGTAATATTAAATTAATCACTACTTCTAAACAGGCACACATAACATCATGTTAAAACTCAAGTGTTTACCACATAGTCCTACTGTATCTATAGTACTTTTTATTTTATGTTTTTGTATTGAATTAATATTAACATTCATCAAAATTAACAGATGAGGGACCAGAGCATGTGTGCAACCAGTTTATTGTGATATGATATTAAGAAAAAATTTTGAATTATTAAATTATTACTTTTTGCAGTTGAAGTCTCCATAATGTTGCACGGGCACAGTAACAGACAGCCGCACATCTCTGTTACCATGGTAATTGTTACTTGTACCTCTGTGCTGTGTTGCTGCTCTCCATCAAATGTATAATGTCCCATCAATTCCTCTTTTTGCTCTGTGAAGTTGTCAGACCTGCAGTTACTTTTCACTTGTTGAGAAATGGATGTTTTCTTTAAGAGCTGACAAAGAATCTGAGCAGATTTACTGTAAACACAGACCTGTTTTTGTCATTGTAATAACCACACATACTTGCACAGAACACTTGTCTTTCATAATAACTGGGTGATTGTCTGATATCAGATTTGTTGTGGTAAATTAAATTTCCGTTTTACAAATGACAAATATTGTGTATATTCCTGGATTTGATTGCTAGCTGTTGAAGAGCTGTTGAGTTCATTGTAGATCCTAATGGTGGATATTGAAAAACAGTAACCACTTAACTAAAAAACACACAACAGTGATGTTGCATTTAACAGTAATTCACAGCTTCCCTCATTGAGGTGTATTTATTTCTCTGTTGTAGTTGTGGCCCTTGTGGTTTCAGAGGCTGCTGGTTCAGGGTCTGGCTTAGTTGTGTTAGTTGGTTAAGTTAGTCTCTCGCCCCTTTTATCAGTTTTGATTTTTTGTTTTTAACCTCTTCCTGTTGTTTATGCACTTAAATTTGTCTTGACCTGATCTAGTCACATACCAACATATTATTACATATTTTGATTTATTTTTACTATTGGTGATCCCATAGCAACAGGCTGGCTATTGAAATTAGACAGCACATGATTTTGCTGTCATGTTTTGTGATACTCAATGATTCTAAAAGCACTGTATGTGTTTGTATTGTGTATGTGTGTATTGTATATTCAATAAATAGTTAATATCCCATTTTTTTTGTATTGTAATTGCTTTCAGATTGCATAGAAAACTGATCAGTTTTACAGAATTTTATTTTTTATTTTTCTCTCCTTACAAAGTGTACTCTGTTCTATAGACTGATAATTTTCCCAAAAACCTTGATTTCAGGAAAAA
>JAPTYQ010000019.1:25342222-25354537 GCA_029814465.1 Ostorhinchus cyanosoma
GCTGGCTATTGAAATTAGACAGCACATGATTTTGCTGTCATGTTTTGTGATACTCAATGATTCTAAAAGCACTGTATTGTATATTCAATAAATAGTTAATATCCAAATTTTTTTGTATTGTAATTGCTTTCAGATTGCATAGAAAACTGATCAGTTTTACAGAATTTTATTTATTATTTTTCTCTCCTTACAAAGTGTACTCTGTTCTATAGACTGATAATTTTCCCAAAAACCTTGATTTCAGGAAAAAATTGCAGGATAACATCTTGCTTACAGCATCATCATTTATTGAATATTAATCCCTGTATCATGATACGTATTGTATGCCAGATTCTTGCAAATACACAGCCCTACTTACCTCACAAAAGAACAGGAACAACACAGGAGTGACGTCAAAAGAATCAGACAAAGAATCGAGTTGGGGAGTACTGTGTTAGGTCACTCACTCCTCTGCTGTACACTCCACATCACATCCAACACACAGTTACAGTGATACCAAGTAAAGCATATGATCGAAACGAAGGTCAACAAAACCCCAGTAGGAGACTGGAAGCCACGGCAGTGATTTCCCACTCGAACTTGAACTCGAACTTATCGGCTTCCCACAGCCTGGCTACAAGCGGAGAAGATGTGGCTGAGACTGTAACCACAATGATAAGAGCTCCTTTGTGCATATGTTTGCTTATGAACTTTGTGTGAATGTGTGTGCCTTTAGATAATCAAGGGCACCTTGAGCCTAAGGCAAGTTCACATGCTGGCACAGAAGGGCCCAAAGTGCAGTTGATATACAGTATTAGATTCTGTGCTTGGGTAATGATGATACAGCTCTATGTGTGTCAGAGTTTGTGTCTGTGCATGTAGGTGATAAGGCAAGCAGACTGTTCATCACTGCCAGGACCCAAAGAAGGATCATTTTGATTATTAGTGTTGTAACTTTTTAGATTCATTGTGTAAAATTGGACACTTTCCCAGAGTTTTAGGTGACGTCTTCTGTTCGCTTCCTGCTCTCTCTGACCAGCAGTGCAAAGACTTTGTCTTTACACTCAATTTACAAAAGACAAGAAATAAGAAAAGCAGATAATTTTCACTTTTAAAAATCCTCAACCAAAGAATGTTAAACATGCCTGAATGAAACTAATGCAGATTTTTACATGGCACACTGCCATTGCCACTGAAAATTGACGATGTTTTTAGGATTACCACAAAATGTGGACACATACTTAAGGGGCAAATAGTAAAATACACACCATGTTCACAGATGCTGACTGGAGTGTTTGGTGACTAAGATTCAAACTCACCTTCAGAAAGAGGAAGCCTTACAAAACAGTGGGGAATGTAGCAACCAGACCAAAAACCCACATACAGTAAGGTGACAAGTGGCTCCTTGTCACACACCGATGATGACGTTTTAGGTCAACAGTACCTCCACTGTAATGCCACATGTCTGTAAACGTCATATGGATTGGAGGATTTAGTGTATTTTTGTTCATTTTTGAGGAAACAAAGCTGTCATGCTTAATTAAATCAGACTGACATGTAGTTTTTGTTCAGTCATGAAGTAGATTAATTTTACACTTGGCCTGGCGCCTGAGAAAACTTTATTAAATATTTAGTAAATAACCAGGGGGCTAGACACTATTAAAGGATCACTGAGATCTTGATATTTCATGTCCTTAAATAACTTATTGTTGATTCTGTCCCTTTAAACAACCACAGAAACAGGATAATGACAGAGTAACAGAGAGGAAGCCGGAAGTAGCACTGAGACAAAATGGGTCCCGTGCTCTACCACAGCATTTCACATGAGTCTTTTTGAACATGTTTCTAGACAGTCTGAGATTTTACCACATGGCCCTAGTTTGGACTCCTCCCTTTTCACTCTGACTGCCCGATTTTTTTTTCTTTCTCTTTGTCTGCTTTCTCTCTGTTGTTCTTTCATTACTTTTTTAGTTGTTCACCACCACCCTTTACCTCATGGCTCTCCTCTTCACTTCATATGCCTTCCACTTTTTTCCCCCTCATGTTTTTCTCTCTGTTACGTAGGCATTACTCACACATATATCCCTCTGCCTTGTTTTTGCTGCCTCTTCTTTGTGAAAATGAGGAAAAACTTGCTGCTCAGGAGTGTGATGGTATGCCAACAATATACCCTCTGACCCACTAAATCTATATAAGGATTTTATAAGTCAGAGATTCATAGTTTCCATTGCCTGAAAAGGAACCACAATTGAATGTTTACATCTAAGTTTCAGTACATTTTATTTTTCCAGTGCCTAACCTAGAGCACCAAGTCAAGTCTCTCATTGTCTTTTTTACACATTTGCACACTATATTATTCATTAAATTGTGCAATAAGTACAGTAAATGCTCTGGATTGGCTTAATTCTACATAAAGTGCATCTCAGTACCGCTGCTCATCCTCAGTACCATACTGGGTGGGGTTGGAGCCTGCCCACAAATGAGAACTGAATAGTTGGCTCCCTACACATTTATTACAGCTCTCCTTAGACTCAACTTTAGACCTGCACAGTTTCCTTCTTTTGGCCACAAGAATTCAACCAAGGTCAAGGGCAGCTCCTCTTTGACTGTCTCAGTACATCAGCTGTAGCTTCTTGAGATTATTCTGTTGTTGTTTTGGTATTTTGTAAGTGATATTGTACACAGAAATGACATGAAAGCAGCTGTTTGGACATGGTAAAGAAGGTCACATACTGCTGCTCATTCATATTCACACTTCAAACAGTATCTGGGGCTCCTCAGGCAGTGTTCACCATTCACCTTTGAGCTTTAGAAAGCGGTTACATGTGCGTGTCGTTTCTAAATCTGATATGACTGTGAAGGTTCATCTTTCTTGTCACCCAGGTGCGCAGCGTCCAGAGAATGTTTTCAAGTAATACAAATGAAAAGTCAAGAATATTACAGATGATTTGCCACATACTATGGAAGTGTTTAGGAAATATGAAGACCTTAGCAACTGCAACATTATCTAAACTACTAGAATGACCATGCAAAGAAACAAAGCCAGTAAGCTCTGCACTTGTGACATGCATGCATGCACACACAGGACTGGAATACAGTGAATAGGCCACCTATATTCCAGCCAATCCAGAAAATGATCCAGGGTCTGAAATGTGAGTAGGTTTATGCTTTCTTTCTCTCTCCCACTGTTTCTCTGCAGTGGCCGCAGGGTGGAAGTATGATGGTGTTATTAAATGGAGAATTGTGGCTGTAAGAGGAGGTGGAGGTGGGGGGTTGTAGCTAGCAGTGAAAGGTGGAAACTTAGCACAAAAGATGAGGGGAATGAAGGTTTGGGGAGTTGTAAAGGAAGGAACCTCAGACTAGGACAGAAATGAGGAGTGGAGGAGTGTTGGGGGACATTACATGAGTGATTGAGAATCAACCCACCCATCTTTGCTCATTGAAACCCCCACGACCAGCCAGGACAGGCAGAGGTCAGCATGAGGTAGAGGAGGAGGAGGAGCAGGGAAGGAGAGAAGGGGTGCAGAGAGAGAGGGAGAGGGAGCCATGAGATGGGGGCGCTAATGTGAACCAGCTGTAGAAACCTGACACCTCAAGAGTGGGTTAGAAATGAGAGGTGGAGGAGTGAGAAAAGGAGGGAAAGAAGGGCTGCAGGAAACTGCATGAAGTGAAAGAAGGACGGAGAAAAGAGGAGGAAAAAAAGCTCTCATGGAGCAAAACAAAGAATCCCATAGATGATTTTGGCTGCAGAAACTCATTCTGCTAAGTTGTTCTTGAAAGTAGACATTTCTGTGTCTGTGCATTTCTGTGTGCAGATGTTTTGCCAAACCCTGTGTTGTATTCAGCGACAGACTAGTTTGTCTGTGTTTGGTTATCTCATCCTTTGTGAGCCACCACTCCCTGACAATAATGTGAATCATGCACAGCCTTGTCTGTTAGCCTCAGGCAGTATCACTACAGCCTGGGGCTAATAATGAACTCTTTATCTGGCAGTGAAACCTGAAGGACGGGGTGCTATCATTTCCTGACGCCATGGTATTTGGTTCTGTCAACACTGGTTTGAGAGAACTGATTGATTTTTAAAGAGTTCACTATGCATCTGACCTGTCAGCACATCTGAATATTAACGAAGTTCTCAAGGTAGATGATGTGAATAACTCAGACATTATACTTCAGGCATTATTTACAGTCATCATGTGCAATAGTCATGTTCATTTTAAATGAACGTCTTTAAGTTTTGGGAACAAAGTACAAGTGTGAAATCTCCTTTCTCTCACTCGAGTGACTTTACTTAAAAATGCTTCTCGTATTCCCCTGTGCTTTTAACAGTGGCAACGTGTGAAATGTTCCCAGTGAAACATAAACCTGGCATTAGTGTGGACGTAGGGCTCTTTGTGTGACAGCCTGCTAATGTGATGTATGTTACAGGGCAGAGGGGCATGTCATTACTCTTGGAGAAGAGGTGGAGAGGTTGAAAAATGGCAAAAAAAGAGCAGTCCTGATTCCCAGGATGGCCATCTTGTTGTGATATCATGACCAAGCTGTGTTTGTGTTTCACTTGGGGAGAGACATCTTTGTGTATGTGTATTTATGTGCTTGTCGTCTGGAGAGCGTAGGGAGTTGCACTGCAGACATGTTGATGCTGAGACGCTGACAGGGAAAAAGGCAGAGTAGCCGTGTCTAATCTGAGAGGAATGAGACCAACAGCTTTAAAGTCTGTCATTTCTTTGAAGATTTATAGAAAGTGTTTTGCACTGTTTAAACGGAGTACAGATAAAAGGGTTATCTCTTAAATCACAAATTGAAGAAATTATTGACTAATGGTTCATCAGCTAATTGTTTGAGCTTTGGAATTTTGTCCGAGTGGGAATGTGTTGTTTGTAGATTCACAAAAAACCCTTGATGACTCACACAATACTGTCAAGCAGATACTTGCAGATCAAATCAATCTGTGAAACTTGTGCTTGGTATGATTCATGACAGTCTTCAGCTTTCCCATGCACTCACAGCCTAATATCTTCAAGCTGCTTTTGGGTGGAGGGGCCTCTAATAAATAAAAGTTAGTATGTGCAAGACAAAGTTTCAATCAATTCCCATCTCCATTTCCGCTCCAAACATCAGCTATATTTTTGGTATTGTCTGCTCACTTAGTCTTTGCATGCTGCAGGTTCTTAATTCATTAAATAAACAAATGAAGTGGATCTGAGAGAAGATAGTAAATAGACTTTTGCATGTGTAGTGTGTCTGTGTGTCTTCCTGTGTGGTGTTATCTGTTTCGTTACCTGAGCCTCTCCAGGGAGGCAGCTTTAGAGGCCTGTGTAAGAGGCAGCAGGTCGCTCTGTCGCCCACAGTCCCCAGACAGTGTGTCTGCCACATGTGCTACATTATACACACTGCAGCTGACTGCTGATCAGAATAGCACACACAGGAAATTACCTGACTAAAACCATTTTTGCTCAGTAATGAAATGTCACCTCTGGCCAAGTGCTGTAACACAGAAGTGGAGAGTGAAAGTGGGAGGTTCTGCGGAAAAACAGAGGAATAGAAAATGACGAAAGGAACATTGTCTCTGATCCCTAGTGGATACGTTGTGTAATATTGTAATTTCTTCCCCAGTGCTCAACATGCTTCTGAATCACTTTACTGAAAAAGGAGAAATTGAAAGCAATGAGTGATGAATAAGCAGAGGAAAACAAAGACGCCCAGCTCAGAAACACAGATAATTTGTCAAACCAAAAGCGAGAAATAAATGTTGCTGAGTTGTCATGCACATGCAGATCTTTGTGAACTGAACTTCCTGTCTTATGCCATCGCTATGATTTTTGTATAAATAATGGCATTATTCATTAAAATAATACTGTATGTTTTATACATTGGCCAAATAGCTGCTGTTTTCTTCTAGTTGTTTTTAGTTTGTGTTGGGTGTCAGGTCATCAACTTCCAGATGATTCCACCTTACGTCCTTCTGCTTTTGAACTTCTTCTTTGCCATATGTGACCCTACTTCAACCCCTCTAGTCAACCTAGCTTCCCATTTTCTCATAGCTTGGTTTATGGGGCAACAGCTCAGGGTTAAGAGCAACTGGTTCAGTAATAGAAAGGTTAGTTCCTTTCTATTCTTCCTTTCTTTCCATTCATATTTGTGAGGATGGAATGGGGTAAAGGACTTGATGTTTCATGGGTTGAAGGACATAAGTAAATATGGCCAGTATGGTTTATTGTGTAGAATAATTAAACTCAGCCTATGTGCTTAATTGTGGAAGTGTCTCCCAAAATGATACTGTCTCGATCATCATACAGCCATGACTATCATAAATTAGACTGAAGGGTTAAACTGTGCTGGTTCATTCGGGTCTTTGATGTGTGTATTTACTATTGGACTATACAGATGTTACTTTCAGCTGTCACTGCTCTCTGATGTGGTGCATTACATTCACCTGACTGAAACTCTTTTGTTTTGTTTGTTTGTCTTTCGATGAAGCACACACACAAATACACACCAGTAACTTTTTGTTTAACTCACCTTTTAACTCTGTTGCCCTTATTGATGAGTGATTAGGTTTCAGTCTTCCCATGTGCCCTTGCTCCAGTTCTGTTTTTGTCTGTGCATTCAGGTGTGCTCCAGGCTTCCTGGGTGAGTACTGCCACCATAAGGACCCCTGTCAACCTGGTTACTGTCTGAATGGAGGGAACTGCTCCGTGTCCATGTCAGCGGGTGTACCTGTGCCAGGCAGCCCCACCTGCACCTGCCCACTCGGATTCACTGGACAACATTGCCAGACTCCCCAGAACTCAACATGCTACCCAAAGAACCCATGTGCAAACCATGGGTTCTGCATTTTGCTTTCTCTGGACAAGTACAAGTGTCAGTGTGCCAGAGGATGGACGGGTGAGAAAACAGACTCAGTACCATCTGACTTTATTGCCAAAGCATGGGTTATTTTTAAACATCCTGAATACAGACACTTAAAGTAATGCTAAGTAGTTTAAGGACTGTTTCAGTGTGGCTTAGTTCATTATGAAAATTAGTTTTTGATTTAGAGGAGAGGAAGCAATTTATTATCCTGCTTCCCAAAGGGGAGGCAAGGGTTATTGTTTTTGTTACAATTTGTTTATTTGTTTGTTTGTTAACACTACAGCAGCAAAACTTTTTGTTGAATTCATACCAAATTGGGTTTATAGATTGCCAATGGCCGAGAATAGATTTGATTACATTTTTGGGAAAAGTAGGTCAAAGTTCAAATCTTTTATGAATTTGCAAATGTTTTTTTTACCCATTTACTTAAATTATGGGCGGAATTTCAAATGTATGTAGCAACAAAACTATTGGTTGAATTCATACCAAATTGGGTTCATAGATTGCCAGTGATGACAGAATAGATGTGATTACATTTTGGGAAAAGTAGGTCAAAGTTTAAATGCCAAAATAATGCCAAACTAAGCTACAGTACATGTGAGGGGTGGGGTTTGTTGTGCCTGGCACCACTTGCTTAAAAATGAATTCACCATCTAGCAAGATATAGTTATAAATGTGGATCTTGTTTTTTCCTATCACTGAAAATTATTTTGATAAATATTGTGATGAATGTTTAAGGTGACCAAACACCTCCAAAAGAGTATCAGTCCAATCCTTCCAGTGCTTTCTAATTACCTTTGGTATATTTTCATGCCAGTAACATTTATTAAACATTAAACAGTTGCAGACCATGCTAATTAATAATGAACAATTTGTACCAAGGCCCTGCGGTTTTTCATGTCATCCTTCTTCGTTCCCAGGACCGCGGTGTGAACGAGAGGACAGCTGTCTGTCTAGTCCCTGTGCCAATGGCGGCACATGCAGCTCTCTGTCTGGTGGTAGCTACAAATGTACCTGCCCTTCCGGCTACACAGGTCCTCGATGCCTTAATGACACAAATGAATGTGCCGCCACACCCTCAATATGCCAAAATGATGGGATTTGCATCAACACCCCTGGGTCCTACAAGTAAGACACTATAAAATAGGAATGGGAAATTACAATATTATAAACATATTTTGAAAAAATGTCGGTGTTCTTGTAAAATACTTTGAATTTTCTCTGTTATAACTGACTGAAATAACATTACTACAGGTGTGTCTGTACTCCGGGGTTTACGGGCCGGCACTGTGAAAGTTCATACATCCCTTGTTCACCGTCACCATGTCTTAACGGAGGCACCTGCCACCAGAACTCTGAAACCAGTTACTCATGCCACTGCCTGCCAGGTAAACAACTTAACTCCTAAAGTGCTTAGTCTTCTTTACTTTTGAAAAGCTCACACTGTGTATTTATCAGAAAAAACACTGCTATTTTATAACAAGCTATACACAAAACGTCGGTGCCCAAAGGAAAAAGTGGAAAGAAACACCATCGCTGTAACGTATCTATGAATGAATGTAGCTTTGGGTTTCTGAATTGTTACTTAATGTTTGAGGTGCAAATAGTCTGATCCTGCTGGAGGTGTTGTTTTAGACACACAGCATACTCTCAGTCTGCTACAATTGAAATAACTGTAGACACAACAAAAGCCCTGGCAGTAACTGTTTATACACCACCAGGACATGTCATAATCCTTACACACACTAGATGATTTCATTGTAAGGCTTCAGGACTGATTGCACTTCTTTTTTTTTCTTGAACACATAATTAGAACAAGAAGAGCAATTAATAGAGCATGGAGGTAATGCTAACTAATGAAAAGTTTGCTAACATGTACTAATATCTCCTTGTCTTATGTGTGCCAGGATTTAATGGGACTAACTGTGAGAACAACATTGATGACTGCCCAGGCCATCAGTGTGCCAATGGGGGAACCTGTATGGATGGAGTCAACACCTACAACTGTCAGTGCCCTCCAGAGTGGACTGGTGAGTGATGGCTCTCTCTTGTCATCCTTCTAAAACTCTTCTATGTATGCTTGTGTACATGTGCTAGCCTGTTTATAAAGCAAACAAGCATATATCTGCTTTTTTGGTGCTTTTAAAGTTTATAGAGCAGCCAAAGGAGTAGATTGTTTTCATAAGGATACTGTAAATAAATAATATTTTTGCACAATACATTCCTCTGCAAAAACCTCATCTTTTTGACAGCCATATGTCAGAATCTAAAAATAGGTCACTCTTTTCATTTCCCATATATAGCTTTGCAAGAACACAAGAAAAAACACCAGAGCTACCATTTATATTAAGTTTGCATACTGAATTACTCATATGCTCTGTATATCAACATCCACAGGTCAGCACTGCACAGAAGATGTGGATGAGTGTCGTCTGCAGCCAAACACTTGCCAGAATGGAGGAACGTGCAGCAACCTTATTGGCAGCTATGTGTGCGTGTGCGTCAATGGCTGGAGCGGACCTGACTGCTCTGAAAACATTGACGACTGTGCTACTGCTGCATGCAGCCAAGGCTCCACATGCATTGACCGTGTAGCATCTTTTATCTGTCTCTGCCCTCACGGAAAGACCGGTGAGAAATCACACTCAGATGATTGTATACACTACCCTCAAATGACGCACACATTTTGTCCACCTGAGCTGATGCTGGAAATGCCACTGATTTCATCCGTTCCCATAATTTTTACTCACTCTGTCAACCTTTTGCATCATTCAGGTTTGCTGTGCCACAGAGATGACGCTTGTATCAGTAACCCTTGTAGAGAGGGCTCTCATTGTGACACCAACCCCATCAGCGGCATGTTCAACTGTAACTGTCCTTCTGGATACGTAGGCAGCACCTGCAACATCGACAGAGATGAGTGCAGCATCGGTGAGATTTTCAAATGCTGTATTTATGTTGTCTAAGTTTCTGCTCTTTTCTGCTCTAAAAACAAAGTCCTTGTATATATCTTCAGGCACCAACCCTTGCGAGCACGGTGGTCAGTGTGTGAACACTGATGGCTCCTTCACCTGCAACTGTGTTCGCGGTTACGCTGGGCCACGTTGTGAACAGGATGTCAATGAATGTGCATCAAACCCCTGCCAGAATGATGGCACTTGTCTGGATCGGATTGGGGACTACACCTGCATCTGCATGCCTGGTAAATATATATTTTTAAGAAACTATAAAAACACTTCTCAACCAGTTTTGATGGGATACAATATTTAGATTGACAGACTGGTATTTTATTAATTTCCTCTAGGAAATTCCTGTAGATTGCATCAGAGATAAACACACAACATATAAAGTACAATTATATATTATATATGCACTTCAGTATGCACAGGATTATAAATGTGGTAACTACTTTCTAACAATTTGTGATCAGAATTAAAATGTGTGGTGGATAATAGTATACAAAGACAGTGCATAATTTTTATCCCAGTATAAAGTAGGTTGATGGTCAGCCATCAGTTTGTCTGAGGCATAACTGGGTAAATGTCCAGTATTCTTTAAACTTTAATTTATCTGTAATATGTTTACAATTTATCCATTATGTGTCTGTGTGTGTTGTCTGTCACTTGTTTATAATGGTTTTGTGTGCCAATCAAAACTTAAAAACAGTTCCGCATTTTGGCAGTTAACCAGTCACAAAACTATCCAACTGCCCTCCCTGTCAATTAACAAAGATCATGAACATAAGCTAACTACTCTCTGATTTTGTTGGAGCTGGGGGGGAGGATTATTTAAACTCCACCAAGATATGAG
Organism: Ostorhinchus cyanosoma; assembly: GCA_029814465.1. NCBI lineage: Eukaryota > Metazoa > Chordata > Actinopteri > Kurtiformes > Apogonidae > Ostorhinchus > Ostorhinchus cyanosoma. The sequence continues at coordinate 25,352,867 of JAPTYQ010000019.1, forward strand.
GATACATTTAAATAGTTGTACAGATGCAGGACCTAATTTAGCAAGTGTCTTTGTTCCTCTGAAATATTTTCTGAAACCTCAATCATACAAAAACTCACCACTTGTTTATCTGCTTAAACTCAAAATTTGTTACCAAGACTGAAACATTTGCAAAGTTAGATTTGGTAACATGAAAGAGAAAAGTGGATTAGAAGTATGACTTTTTTTGTGTGTTCATGCAGGATTTGAGGGGACCTACTGTGAGATTGACCAGAATGAGTGTCTCAGCTCACCCTGTCTGAACCAGGGTAAATGTCTGGACCAGGTCAGCCGCTTTGTCTGCGAGTGCCCGGCAGGTGAGTAAATGCAGTATTACCTATTAATATGTGGTTAAGGAACATTTTCTCAGTGTGAAACTAAACTGGTTGATGTCGTGTACTGTTCTCAGGTTTCGCTGGTGAAATGTGCCAGATAGACATTGACGAGTGTTCGAGTACACCTTGTTTAAATGGGGCCAAATGTATTGACCGGCCCAACGGATACGACTGTGAATGTGCAGAAGGTAAAACAATCTGTGTAGATGCAACCGACATTTTGACACATTAGGGTGAAAAATGAACAGGTGTAATTACTTTAATTAACAATGGGTGCATTCCATGTAGGTGCATCAGTTACAGGGTTTTGGTTTATGCATGCTGGCTGAGACACTTACATGGAAGAGAGCCATCATTAATGTGAATAGGATCATCTGTGTTTTTCCTGCTGAGACAAGCCAAAATCCCTGCTGTGAAAAAGTTTATTACGCACGTGAGGAGAGTTGAGTAAACATGATATGCCTTGCATTCTGATTTGTTAGCTATGCACCACCATTTGGACAATGGGGAAATTCTACACTGTGTCTACAAGCATATTAAACACATTACTACAGAGACTTTGTGGCCTATCTGTATCCTACAGCAAGAATATAGGTTAAAGATACATATGCATCTCACAGACCATGCCATATCATAGCCTGCATGTTAAATGTAGTCGTAAATGTCCCTCCACAGGCTTCACTGGCCTCCTTTGTGAAGAGAACATCAATGACTGTGTGCCAGAGCCATGTCATCATGGTTTGTGTAAGGACGGCATCGCCACCTTCTCCTGTGAGTGCTATCCTGGCTACACAGGGTCCATCTGTAATATCCAGTTCCAGGAGTGCCACAGCAACCCATGCCAGAACCGAGGACGCTGCATCGACCTGGTGAATGCCTACCAGTGTAACTGTCCACCTGGCACTACAGGTTGGTACTAAAATACTTTTAAGTGTTAATTCTGCTTGTGTGACAATGTTGTACTTCCTCTCTGACAGTTTGCCATGCATCACTTTTTCCCTAAAGTGTAAAGTAGCTCTTACAGACTCAGCATTAGGCCTACATAGTTTGTAAGTAATAAAATGTAACTTTGAGGTGAGACTCTATTAATTTCACGCTAATCATAGTTGAGTCTTGTGGTTTTTCAGAGTTAATTGTTGTGGCAACTGTTCGAAGTGAATGTTAAGTCCCCATCCCCCACGTCCTGGGTTTCCTGTATAGCTTTCAAAGTATGGTAACTTGTAGACACCCTCCACATCAGTGTATGTATTTGTGTGTGTGTGTGTGTGTGTGTGTGTGTGTGTGTGTGTGTGTGTGTGTGTGTGTGTGTGTGTGTGTG
>JAPTYQ010000019.1:25385480-25400030 GCA_029814465.1 Ostorhinchus cyanosoma
TTTATCCATCTCAGCTGCAGCGTTTGAGGCCCTGGCCTTTTGTCTTGGTCCACTCTGGTCCACTCTCAAGGCACTTTTAGGGTTTTTAAGGAGCCACTCAGTGTACATTTTACCAGTAATCTATGTCTAACAACACATAATTGAATCTCAGTTAGAATTTGTTTGACAACGCTGTCCGTTTGTACAGTAAAGTCAGTATAAACCAACTGTAGAGATTTTACACTATGGTAACACAGTCTCATTGACCAGAACTAGTATTGTTTTCTAAGTTATGGCACTTAGTGTTGCATTTGGCTCAGCTCTATTTCTGGAAATGGCTTTTGTTGCCAGGCAACATATAGTTACAGGATGTCTGTGATTGCGTATACAGTGCGTCTCATTGACAGACCTGTTTTACTGTATGACTCTGATCTGTCTGTGTCAGGCAGAGTCCTGGGTGTATGAATTCAATGCTACAGGAATAAATTAATCTCACATTTCCAATAACTGTGTTTGCTGTAACAGGTGATTATTTGAAAATGTTGATTTTTTTTTGTAATGAAAATGATGAAAATTTGATTATATGGTGAAAAGATTACGTTGTACAAACTGAAATTATAACCTTAACCTTGGGTGTACGTAACAGCACCATATGAATATGAATCTATGAATGAATTGTCTGTTTAAGTTAAAACTCCTGAATTAGGTGTTTACAGAACCACTGATGATCAGCCTCTGTCTCCTTATGTCCTGTGCTCATGTAACAGAACTTCTTTTGGGCAGTGGGGGTTTGGAAAAAGCACCAAGAAATGACTGAATGTAGTGCAGTAAAATCACTAAGTTGAGAAGAGTGTCTGAATTGTAAAACATTTATTCAGAAAATAACCCCCGACTGTATGACACGACTGATGTTTTTTTTTTCTGAAACTACTTAATTTTCTTGGTATGAAGCGGGTATAATTAATGACTTTATTATGTTAATTACCAATTTGTGATTCCTTTATAAAAGAAAAATGTTTCCCTTACCTGTTCTAAATGTCTTTTTGTGTTGCATTAATACTATTTCCCCTACAGTAGAACTCCACACAAATATATCATTTTCATACAATATGTACATAAAAACTGCACCACAATAATTGTGCATCTACAAACTGATTTTACAGAAACGTTGGGACATTTTCTAAAACACAATAAAAACTAGAAAGATTTTCAGTAATTTCCAGGACCAACTTCTATTACATTTTTATGCCTGTAACACACAAAAAAGTTGGAACAGAGAAATGTTTATATTATCTTTCCTTTTTATTATACTGTAATCATTTTGCAAATACAGACCCTTCATGTTTTCACTTTTGCAAGTGGATTTTTTTGTCCATTCTTTCTGTTTTTTAGACTTGATCAGTCTGTGGTGGCTCTTCATGATGTCTGCACATTTTCAGGACACAGATGTGGACTTGCAGACGGACAGTCCACCATCAGCGCACTGTGAATATGACGTCACATTGTTAGACCTGGTGAAGAATGAGGCCTGAACAACCACAGACTTCAAGGAGAAGATGTGGACTCACTGACAGCATTTGGATTTGTAAAAACCCAATCTATGGTGGTGTCAGTGTATGGGAGTGTCAGCCCTGGGATGAACTGGTGACATGTCCAGGGTGAACTCCACCTTCATCCATAAGTAGCTGAGATTGGCTCCTGTGAGCCTAGTGACGATAAAGCAGGTTCAGAAAATGAATGAATGAATGAATGAATGAATAATATATGGTTTCACATCAGTAGTGACATCACACATGTAAGTCAGACATGTGGACACTGATGCAACCCCAGACCATCACAGACACTGTTTTGGTCTGGAAGGTGTTTTTCATCTTTGACACGTAGAACCTGGTGTTTTGTGTGTCTGAAACGTGGACTCGTCTGACCACAACACACAAGTCCGTCTGAGGTGAACTCAGCGCTGTTTCTACACAGATGCTCTGTAGTTCTTCATTGGTGTGTAATCTAGTTTTAGGTTGTGGTAGACCGTGCCAGTTTCTTCATAGCCATTTCAACTCCATGACTCTTGTATTCATTACAGTAACATGACATTTTTTTCTTAAATTTTTTTAGATGCTCTGAATCTCTTTACAATGTCATGCACTGTAGAAAGAGACCAGGATTCCTCCTTTTATTTTCAGGTATTTTCTCCTGAGCTACTGCCCATCCTCACATGGACTAAGCCAGTGGATGATGCTCCTGTTTCCAGTCAAGGTCCTGCTAAAAGTGTACTTGATAAATGTGAATCTTCCACAACAGTTCTATCAAGTCTTCAGTCATTTCTGTCCCAACTTTTTCTATCGTTGCAGATAAAATCTCCCTGTATTTATATTTACAAAATGCATTAAGCCATTTAGGGAAAATTGTCACTTTTCCCCTTAACTGTTCCTTATACTTCACAGTTTATTTTGAAACTCTCTGTCATCACCCTCACAGACAATTAGCACAAAAGTCTAACTCGCTGGATTTAATACTCGGTGTGTCATGTGAGAGCTGGGATGACATGAATAAATTCACACTTGTGATATTTTTGGTATTTATTTTAATGAGTTAAAAACACTGCATGCAAAAGCCAGACAGTCTGAGAGAAAGGACTGTAACACGGCCGAGTGTCAGGTCCTTCATATGTAACATTTTAAAACAGTACTTTTGACCAATCACTGCATCAAACTGACCAGAATCACACGTAGGAATTAACAACTTCAGCTCCCGTGTGACGGGCCGTGCACCGCTCCACCCTCAAGTCTTCAGGCACATCTGTTACTGGAAAAGACACTTGAGGCCCTGACACACAGAAACAGACTGTGCGTTCATTCATTCAATCACTTTGTTTGTTTCGATTGGGGGCAACATGTGAGAAAAGGTTTCTGATTAGTTTCCACCTTTTAAAAGCCTCAATCCTCAGAGTAAAATCACTGACCGGTAGGAATCACCTTCTCGGTTTCCTCTACTCAAAGTGCTGCTCAAGATGTTGCCCTTGATTGTCAGCGTGGGCTCTCAGATGCTGTTTGCTTCACAAACCGCTCCTGTGTCATGGCTACAATAGGCATGCTCTTAAAATAACTTATGTTCAAGCCTTCGAAGTGTGTTGCAGGGTTTTGCAGTACACAGGCAGAACAGTTCTTCCGGTGATCATGGCTGTAGTGTTGATGAGGTGTACATGTGAAGGCTTGTTCGGTTTGCACCAAGGTTAATGAGCAGCATGGGTTAAAATAACACGGTTACATATTTCATCTCTCTTCATCTCTGTCTCATCAAAATAAACTCAGAAATTCACGTGTGTCCCTGGATGTAAAACAATCAGGAGCATTTCTTTTTTCTTTTTCACCTTCATAACTGAAATGCTCATACTCTATTTGTGATTTTCATTCTCAACGTCACCAAGACACATTTTTTACAAAAAGTCATAATGGCACAAGAGACTATGTCAGTGTAAACCAAACACTGGACCCATCTTTATATGGTCAGTTCACCGCATTCGTTGAAGCATTCAGGCAGCCATGACCACTTTAACCCATAAAGACCCAGTGCTACTTTTGTGACAGTTCCCAAATATATTTATTTATATATATTTAACTTATCTTAAGGGATTTTTCACCATTTATTCTAATATTATGCCCTCTATTTTGCATTTTTCAGTGTAAATCGGGCATTTTCCTATATTTAATTCACTTATCATGTAGATGTTCATAAAAGCTCAGATTAAAATTGAGGGTTATTATATCAGCAACAGAGAAATCTGAAGAAAAAGGAACTTTTTCAATGAAGATATCAGTAAATGAAGCGTCTCCATCCACTGTCATTTTACTGGTGAATCAATGTTATAGAAGATGATGGTGTTTCCATGGTAACTACAGAGCCTCTGAACGTCCAAATTGGTCATATCTGATGTCGGTGAAAAGATGACAAACTGCATTTTACTTAAATTATTTCAACATATTAATAGTTTTAATGGTAGATCAGTTGTTGGTGTTGGTCACCAGTGGCTGTTTGGGTCTCTATGGGTTAATAACTCAGATACTTTTTTAGATATTTGCCTCTACATCAGTTCATCAGAGAAAAAAAGGATAAAAAAAAATAAGACTGGAGCTTCTTTCTACCTATGAAAACATTTCCGTGTTCAGCAGGATATTCAGTAAAAGTCATATGCTTCTAGAAAACCATGTTAAAAAAAATTAAATCTACCTTTTTTGTGCTGGATTGCAGATAGAAATGTCAAGGTCAGACATCTTAAAACCTGAGGAAATAAAGTGGTCATGGCTAAATTCTACTCGAGGTACATGAATAAATATGCTGTTTATATCATTTGAGTGAACATATCCATTAAACTTTCTTGGGTAAGTTCGTCTTTTTTTTTTTTTTTTTTCTCCAGCAGTTCTTCATAAGAACATATACTGTCTGGTAAACACGTCATGCTGTAGCTCTGTTTGTCCTGTCGCAGCCACTCATACACTCATTTTTGAATAAAGAAATCTTACTTCTGCACCTTACAAATCTGATCTAATGGGACAAGAAAGGGTGTTTTTTTTTCTCGATGAGGCTATTGTTAATGCAGGCATCACTGGTTTCTCAAAAAAAGGCAGCTTAGATGATCTGGCCATTTGTGATTGTTAGAAAGAAAAGCTGCTGCAGGGTTACATTTATGAGATTTATGTGCATATGAACAAATCCAGTCTCTACATTTCCTGCGATATGTCAGACGAGTTAAGTGAATGCGTATGTGTGTGTGTGTGTGTATGGATGTTCGTTTTTTTCTACTTCTCTTCTCTTAAATCATGCTTTTAAACTGTCTAACAATCTAAAAGCATCAATGCAAACAAAATGAGGCCTCTGGTCTATATGTGTGTGTGTGAATGTGTATAAATGTGTGAGGCAGTCTGGTGTGACAAAGCAGCAAACCTTGACCCTGACCCTGGAGTTCCATTAGAGGAAACAACTACAAACACATAGACACATGCCTGAATACTGTTCCCACACTCGGACCATCTCTAAAAGCATCATCCAGTGACATTTCAGTGGATATGATAGCCATTTCTGTCCGTAACGACTAAACCCCACAGCAGTGTTCTCCTCAGACCTGTATTACACAAACAGTAAGACCTTTCTTTTGTTACGCTCTCAGACAACACTTCTCTGTACAGTCCAGTCATCGTTAAGGCTGAAGGACACTCTGAACACGGTCTGTATTTAGGCTTGATCGTTTCCATCTGGGCCTGAGTAGCTACAGTACAGATGACACCCCCCCCCCAGCACTGACAGCGCCTCAGTGGTGCTGGATTGGAGTACAGGCCTGCACACCCGATAGCTCAGCAGCACCAGAGATAAGAGACCAACATACTTTCTGGATCGTCAAAGGCAGCGATGGGGAATTAAGGCAGTTGTCCCCTCAAGATTTTACTCTGATTTGTGCCATCAACAGTTCGTTTAAGTCTCAGCCTACTTAAAAATCGTTGTCTTTTGTTGCTTGTTCGTGTTGTTATCCAGTTAGCCGCCTTACTGCACAAACAGGCCATGGTGATGTAAAAACCCCACGGCCAATCAGGATTAACACTTTATTTTGGCGGTATGACGACCATAGGAGGGCCTCTCCTCGGCCTCCACATCAGAACCTGGGCATCGTTAGCATTAGGTCTCCCCGTGGCGTTAAGAGGGATCGACTCCATGCGGGTCAGCACCCGTGGCTGGTCCTGGTGCACCCGGCCCACCAGCCTGGCCCTGGAGCCCAGAGGCAGGGTCGGATCCACCACGATGTCAACCCTCATCCTCCACTTGATGGTGTGGAGGAGAATCTTTTCCTTGGACGTGGTGTTGAGCGCCACCAGCCAGGTGGTGAAGCTCTGATCTCTTTTGATGTTAGTCAGTAAGGGGGTGTTGGATTCGCTGACCGGCACAGCCCAGGTGACGCTGGGGTAAAAATTGTCATTCATACTAACTATGAAGCGGGACGGCTTGGAGGTAGGGCCGACTATGGTGACAGTCTCTGTTGTGTTTCCATACCAGGGGTAGCTGACGCCGTCAGAGTCACTGATGGCCCTCACCAGACCTTCTCGCAGCTGAGGCAGCTCCCAGCTTGACCTAGGAGGAGACACAGAGCATGAGACCATAAAACATCAAGAGGATAATCCAGATCACTGCATAACATTCATTTATTTTCCTTCATCTATTCCCATTTATAAGACCAAACACCACACTGACATCATAAACATGTGCTGTCTCTGATGTAAGTTACTCTGCTGAGCTGTAGACCTCAAAACCATCCCAAAACCTATCACTGAGTCATGGGTTGATATATTCTTCATATTGATAAACATGAGCAATGAAGTTTATTTTGAGTCAAACTTGCAAACATTTTCCTGCTGTCATGAATACTCAGTAGAGCTCAAATGATGTGTCTCCCCAGCAAATGTACTCTCGCAAATGCAGTATTTTAGTAACACTGGCAAAATGCCTAATGTTTTATGTAAAATAGATTTTTTTTTAACTTAACATTTCTGGCTCCTGGTTGGCAATGTGAAAGCTAAATGAGTGGCAGAGGGACACTTAATTTTTTATGCTATCATAATTAGCTGAAAATCAGTATAAAATTAATAGTGCTGTACATGATAATTTAACATGCAACATCAGCTATTCTTGTCTTCAAGCAATTTTGAAGAAAAATGTGTCAGTTTGTTCCTGTATCTCAAAACCTGCAATTAGAAAATATTCCCTTGGACTCTGGGGAATTAGGGATACGGTACATGTCACTGAGTAAAGAAGTTGGATGTTGCAAAAAGGAGCATAACTGATGATTATTATTTAATCTATAGAAATAGAAATCAGTGCAGGCATTTTGTTTGCTTAATTTGTGTAGTTAGTGTACTCTGCTCTAGTTACTAACATTCCTTTTTGTTTACAAGTGAAATACAGGAGGGAATGGTTAGGAAATTCACTAAAACCTCTTCTCCAGGCACAAGATTGAACTGAAAGCACAATAGCCTGTAAATGGTATGTGGTGGTTCAGTGTGTCAGCAGAGCGGATTACCATCATCTCTTTGTTGTGCCCAGCAGTTTGTGTCATCTGGTGCCCCCCTTCCCTCTATTTGTTGTACTTTCATGACCAATCTGAGGACACCACACCCCAAACCAAACCCCCAGCCTCTCACCCCCACTCCCACCCACTCCCTAAACCCAGCAGCATTTAACACCCCCTCACATATGCCTTCCAGATACTGTGTGTGTTGTGTTGTGTTGGGGGGTGTGGGGGAGGACATGTCTCCGTGGGCACAATTTGAGTGCGAGAGCAGCAACTGTTGTTTAGCTCCTCTAATAGCAGCTTTTCTATTTAGGTGCCAAAGTCACAGGAACAAAATCTGTCGGTGGGCGTTTGAATGAAGGAGGCTGACAAGCACAGTTAACCTGCTGCGTGCACAAATGCTCCTCTTTGCAACACAGTGTGATTTACAAGCATGAACGCGTTATCTGAAGTGCACGAAACCTGCGCGCCGGCTATTACGCACGCACATATTCTGCATCTAAGAGAGCACGTCATAGTGTTATTGGGGACGCAGGTGACAGAGGTGTGAACTCACATGCCAACGTCTCCATAGCTGTTGTAAAATTCCATCTGGGTGCACGCCTGGATCCAGCCCACCACCCAGGTCTCATTGCGCGGAATAGGGGGCATGACAACCCGCGCTGACGCTTTGAAATAGGGCGTCTTGTACCGGAGCACTATGGGCGAGTTCTCCTCTATGATAGTGGGGCAGTGGTCTATGGTGGCGGACAGGTCGTACACCACGATGTTCTCCCGTTTGATGCGGGTCTTGTTGCAGGCTATGCTCTGGATGCACCCCATGGCTGTGCAGGTGAAGGTGATGGTCAGCAGCAGCCAACTGAACCTGACGGGCCTGGGGACCAGCGCTGCTGTCTGGGACTTGACCAGTATCAACACTATGAGGCCGTGCATCAGATGAAGCTGTAAGGCAAAGGTGGGTGCTACCACACTGTACAGGCCCGAATCAGAACTCAAAAGAAGGTTTCTTCAGAGGGATCACATGAGGATGAGGCTGGTCCGGTGATGCCAGCCTCCAGCGGGCACGCGCCCTGCTGAAGAGGTGAGCGCGACACGAGCAGCTGCAGGTGCACTGGTCTGAGGCTGACCCCGAGCTCTGACCCCTCCAAAAAACAAACAAAAACAAAACAAAACAAAAAAACAAACAAACGCACAGCCCAGGTTAATAAGGTCCCACAGACATGTTTCCTAGACGTCAGATTGTATCCTGTCTCCTCAAACCGTGCAGACAGTCCTCTCCTTCCTGCCCTCTCCTCCAGGATCCGACACCAGGCTCAAACCCACGATCCTGCGCGTAACCTTTAAACCTCTTCTTTCTTGCGCGTGCTGTCATGTCACAAGAGGCGTCGGGGGACAGGTGGACGCCAGGGCGCCGGCAGGGGGACCCGGTGGTCGGGCGGCGGTGCTTGTTGATGCGGCACTGAACATGAGATGCTGCTGCTGCTGCCGAGAACCTGAGCGGCGGCGTTCCAGTCTGAGAGCGGAACCGTCATGCCTGTCGGCTTAAAGGGAGGGAACCCCGGTGAAGCTGACAAAACCCGGGATTCCGAGTGTCTCTGAATCAGGCATCTGGAGAGAGAGAGAGAGAGAGAGAGAGAGAGAGAGAGAGAGAGAGAGAGGGGAAAAAAAGCTTCCTCTTGGAGAGTGAGACGACAGGGACGGGTTGTTCGCGATCAGAACGAGGGAGAGAAAGACCTGCGAATCCGCCGACTGTAAGCATATGATGGAAGGATGGCACTAGAGCTGCAAAAAGCACACAAACACTATCATAGTAATCGCGTCGGGCATCGTGCGTCGCGCGCCATCCTCATTCGATGAGAGCTGCATGGCTGTGTGTCGCTGTTCAGCCCCGGTGGTGCTGAAGATGCTGAATGGACCAATGAACGGCGGAGGCAGATCGGAGGCGTAGGAGTGCCCGCGTCTGCACAGTAGTGGCTTCGCGACCTCCTTCCTCCATATTGGAATAATGCCTTCTAATCACCCAAACACAAAGCAGATAAGCCCCCAGTTGGTCATTGTTTTAATGCGTCTGCCAGATAAGATGCAACAGGTAGGTCAGTCCTTGATTAAAAAAAAAAAAACACAAACATCCGTCTCCTTGAGGTTATGTATCCTAAACGTCCTCTCTCTGGTCTGTTACTAATAGGCCTATCTGTAAATAACACACTTTTTGTAATTAATGGGCTTAAGTGCCTCTAAGTGACTGGAGGGCTGGTGATGGCAGTCAGCTGCCAAGAGGATTAGGACACACTGAAAAATAAAAGACATAATCTCCATCCTACACTGTTAATACCACTATTACATATCAGGTGATACAACATCTGCCTTCTCTAGGTGATGGAAGTAACAAGAGCCAGTAGTGGGATGTAACCAAGTACTTTAAAGTATAACTTTAAAGCAGGGGTCACCACCCCTGGTCCTCGAGATCTACTATCCTGCATGTTTCAGATGTTTCCCTCTTTCAACACACCTGATTCAAATGATGAGTCTATCATCAAGCTCTGCAGAGGCCTGATAACGACAGTCAGGTGTGTTGGAAGAGGGAAACATCTGAAACACACTGGATAGTAGATCTCGAGGACCAGGGTTGGTGACCCCTGCTTTTAAATGTTTGTACTGCACTTGGAATTAAATGTGTTTTTTTTTTCTATCTCTTCTTATGAAATGATTTATCCTTGTCAGATATAGTGCACCTGGTCAAAGGTGATTACTGATGTGTATAAATAGGAAGAAAAAAAGCATTGTGTTTGAAAACAAAATTATTCAAACTTTTTGGGAAACTGTGTATGTAAGTACATGTTATGCTTTTTTATATTTCCTCTCCACTACATTTCAGAGAGTGTACTTTTTACTCCACTTCACTTTTCTGACAGTTATTCATAAAATGTTAATTTTACACAACAGATAGAATGACAAGCTTTTTAAATACAATACATAAAAGATCAAACCAATGATGCTTATGTGAGTATGTGTGCTGTCCGGTTCACACTTCAGATGTCTATGAGTTGTTTGAAGCTACAACAAACAGTGATTTACCCTCCAAACATCTTACTTTAATTTCTTCAAAAACTGATTTGTCTATCAAATCTTTATTTTTAGTTTTCCTATTAGTCATCTCATCGATTTTCAGACTAATTGGGTGTCAATTAATATAAAACTGCATATAATCTTGTCAAACTAGCACGAATCCAAATTTCTTTCTTTCTGAATTTATTTCTTTCAGAATTTTTTTCTGTCTTTCTTTCTGAATTTCCCCTAAATGAAGTTAATCTGTATCTATAAATGCATCAAAAGTAACATTTATTTCCAAATTATTAACAAATATGTAAGTTTGTAAATAATATTAATAATATCTTCTTTTTCCCGTCTTCAAATGTGGAAAAAAGGACAAATGGCCGAAATATAAATCAAACTACATTGTACTGGAACTAATGACTGAATGAATTGACTGGGGTGAAAGCAAGCTAGAAAAAAAAGAAAAAAAAAGAAAAATGAGCTAGCCATGATAAATAAGTGAATGGCGGTAATAATATGTGGGTTTATAAGTGCTTTGTCATCAACATTACTAATGATATAAGGACATATTTATGGATTAAAAGATAATAAAAGCTCTTCACTTTAATCGAATTCCAACATCGCTTATTTGGAAGTTTTGCTTTTACTCTCTTTTAAAAAAAAAAAAGTTAAATCCTACAAGTAAGAATGAAACTTTGACTTTAATCCGGAACTGTAGTTATTATTATTATGATTTTTAATCACCATCATATGAGTACTTTTATTGTGAAAGTCACCACTGTTGCATCACTTCCGGGTGAGAGGTCAGCTCAAGCTGCTGAATCACAAACAGGAGTAAAGTTATAACATTCTGTCAATGAAATATGTCACGGTTATAAACAGTGGAAATCCAGCCGCAGAAATTTCAGAAAGGTCGAAATGGTACGTATCTTATATTTTATATTAATATATAATCACCGCAAAGGCTCAGAGCTTCTGGTTTCACATGGACTGAGCTAAGCTAAAGCTAATGCTAAGTGTTGTAACCACGTTAGTGTATATTTGAGACATGTAACACATTTGTATTTCATCTCACAATAGTAAACTCTAATTACAGATACCGTGTGGCGTATTAGTTTTCTTTTTTTTATCATAATGGAAATAAGCATCTATAATAATTTCAAAACAAATATATATGTAGCTGTGTGCAGGTATTGTAGCCTGACTGATTACCATAATAAGGATTATCTGTCAGTCCTAACTCTATGAATGTCCTGCTATTCTTTAGACTGTAGGGATAAACTGTGTTTTGTGTAACATGGACTCAAATGTACTTGTTTTCTGTCAGGTCCCTACAGACTTTAAAGCCCTGATCCAGAGGTTTTATCACCTTCAGTCTGAGCGGCTGGAAACATACCGGCTCTTTGAAGAGTAAGTCCAGAGCAGCTGATGAAGGCTCACTCTGCTGCTGTCAATGCACACAACTACACACACCCACTGTTCTTTTACAGTCATTTTCCTCCTGTCGACAGGAATCAGTCTCTTCCACTCCAGAATCATAAACAGAGAAATCTGAGAAATTGGATGCACTGACTTCTGCTCATGTCTTCATTCATGGTTTTGGTTGTTTTGACTGCCTTCCAGAGGACACGAGGCCTACTTAAGGACGGGCCCGCAGTATGACTTTGACCACTACAGGCAGCTGGTCCATGAGATAACGCAGGCCTTCTGCGGCATCTCCAATGAAGTGTTGCAGATCAAGGAGAAGCTGCACCATGACTTTGACCGGCCAGACCTCTCAGAGCACATTGAAAAGCTGCAGAGCAAGGAGAAGGAGAAGCTTGAACTGGTAGGAAGCTTTGTTTGTGTATATGTGTGTGTTTTAAATAACAGAGCTAAAAAATGAGGGAGGGATGAATGAACTACTTCCAAGTTTCTCAACAGAAATGTCTATTGTTAGTATGATTTTTTTTTGTAATCTCCAAATGGTCATTATTGAGCCAAGATATCTTATACATACAGAACTGTTTTTTCAATGCTCATTTCTGTTTACATCCAAAAAAATAAAATTAAACAAAAATAAAATAAAATAGAAATACAGAGGTATTGAATTTTTTTTCTCACAAATATTTAACAAATACAAGTAGGGCAGGGTTACCTCTGAAGAAGAACATTGTCAGGGCTGATATTTCAAAGAAAAAGGGTACATAAAAATAAAGGAAACAAGTACACAAAACAAAAACAGACAACAGGTAAAGCACCGTAGGAACACTGGCCCTTCATCCTATTCTTAATATCTTTCCCCCTCATCCTTCCCCTCCCCAGTTTTTTAGTATGATTTAACAGTCTTATGATACAACTACTTACCTGACAGCAAATGGACTAGTAAACGACTGGGAAGAAGTCCATTGTTTTCTTTTTATTTAGGCAACCATTAAACAGGAAAGAGTCATTGAAATTAAAAATCTAATTTTTACAAGTGTTATGGCTAAGATAAGCAGTAGCACAGTTACTCAGGTTACAAGGCAAGTATTGAATGACATGAGCAAAAAGAGTCATTTAAGTATTGAAAATGAATTAGACTAAACATCTGCAACCAGATGTTTCTGCTTCTGTGGCATTTATAATCTTAAAAATGTTCAAAGAGACCAGCTCCTTAAGTTTCCGGTCATTTTGTAACTGATTCTTTGGAAAGGGGGCAGCGTATTTAAAGGCCCTTTACCCAGTTTAGGACAGACCTTTGGAACAGACAGAAGAAATAAGTCCTGAGACTTCAAACTGTAATTATTTAATTGAAAAGAATTATTGTTTGAAATTTGCATATGAACAATTTTCATTCATGAGCTCATCAATGAGAAACCTAAAGAATGAAGAACGAATTCTATTCAGTTCTGAATTATAATCAACCCAGATATTCATTAAATTAAATCAAATAAATAAATAAAATAAGAAATTAGACAAACACAAAAGTTAATTAATCCAGTTGAAGAACTGTATTTTAAAATCCTTTGAACACAGAGCACAAATTAATTGTTTCCATTTTGGTATTTGTAAAATTACTGTAATTTGAACATTTATTAACATATTTGCCAGTTACTAAGACAAAAGTTAACAAATTTCTGCAACTATTTTGTTGCATTAGAAAAATCCATTGTAGAAAACCATTTCAATATCACAAAGGGATGTCTCTGTCCTTCATATTTGTTCATGTTTGTGAATTTTTTTTTTCAATTATTGGTTTTCTCTGTTGGAAGATTCTTTTAACAATTATCTTAAATAAATTTAACCATATACATTTACACAGGGTATTTTTTTTTTAAACCTTTAGTAGTTTCACTACTTGACCACAAGAGGGCAGTGTTCTAATGCAAAAGCGGTGTAAAGTCTTGAATGTCTTTGGGTCAAATAAATAGTATTACCCTGTAAAACTTAAGTCAGGTTCTTATTTACACTGGTGGGTGACCAGTGTATGTACAGGCTGCATCATGTATACATTAGGTTTAGTTTTGCGCAGCTGAATTACAGATGACTTCCAGAGCTTTTCAAGTCTCCATTGAAGTCAGTGACCTGAAAGCTGCCGTCTGTCTGTGACTTTAAATGTTACGACTTTGGTGCGCCTCACATTTTTTAACTGTCCACATTTTCACCATCTGGTGTGTAGTGTTAATGCGCTCCTCTTTTGTATTAGGTTTTACACTCTTCTATAATATTAACTCAGCTTCCTCTCTGCCAGTAATGTTATAAAGCTTCTATTATCTCAGAATCCATCCTGTCTCTCCTCCATCCTCCGCTGATGAATGGTTTGCATAAATCTTATCTGATGTGCCTTCTCTGCAGACAGCCAAGCTGCAGCTGGCCAGGCAGCGGGCCCAGGATCACCCAGAGGACGAGGATTGTCAAGAAAAGATTCAGGAGATCAAGCACGAGTAAGAGCAGCTATTACCACCCCTCCTTTTACTGCGTTAGCTCCCCACTGACCCATTCGCTCACTCACTATCAAGCTGCTGTCGGCTGCAGAACAGCTCAGGGGGATGTATGCTTCCTGATCTACAGAAGAGCCTTTTGAACCTCTGTGATTTAACTTGTCTGATACGGTGTCAAAAAATGTTTGCAAATCTAGTTAAAGAACTGCAAATCCAGTTTGGTAGTTTCCAGATAAATGTGTGCATTAATGTTGTCTTCCTGTCCAGCATCATCAAGAACAAAGAAGCTCTGAGCGAGATCATGCAGGACTTTAAGTACGACTCAGAGGAGTCTGATTGACAGGTGCCTCTCAGGAGGCCTGAACCCGCCCTCTCATCACCGGACAGAAAGGCTGACAGATCGACTCAGCACTGCTGCAACTTCCATCCTAGAGTCTTCAGCTGCACCTATTGATCCCCCTTTGGCTCCACCCTCTTCACTGCTGCAGTCTTATTCCACCCAGGGGGTTTCCACCTTCTCACTGTGTGTGTGTTTTATCTATAGTCATGTGTTTGTGTAAATGC
>JAPTYQ010000019.1:25509088-25523626 GCA_029814465.1 Ostorhinchus cyanosoma
AAAACACTAAAGGGGTAGCTATGGAGATGGAGCGTTTTCCTGGCTGCTTTCTTTGACAGGTGTTGAGTGGGGCAAAAGTCTTAAAACAGAATCCAGCATGTACGCCAAAGGTAAAGGAGCTGTCGTCCCTTCCGATAGCCAAGCGAGAGAAAAGTAAGTGAATTATGCGCTATATTTAAGAGTTTACCTGCTTATCATGGGGGCGAGGGGGCAGAGGAGGGGAGTCCAACTTTCTAAAGTAGGTACAGTATTTTAACAGGAGTGCACTGTACTAAAGTGCGCTCCTGCGCGCGGGTTACCCCTCCCCTCCGACCACCTTAGAGGTGCGTCTCTTAAACTTTTTTTTTTTTTTTTAATTCCTCATGTTTGCACTTTTGCGTATTTGCACAGGATATTTACTAATATTATGTGTTCGGAGAAGCGCACAGAAGTTGTCCGGCTCCAGGAGTGCGTCTGTGTCTGTTTTGTATTTCCAGTGTCCAGTGCGCGACTCTGCAGCTTTAGGAGCAGACGCGCATTTGGGTTTTTCATTTCATTCCGGCTAAAACATGCTCTTGTCGGGTGTATATGTGCTCGCCTCTGCGCGGACAGGCTGCTCTGGTTGTCTCTTGTAAACTTTAGGGAGATGGAGCCGCTCGGATGCTGGGATTATTTCTTTTTTTTTTTTTTTTAATATTATTATTATTATTTGTTGTAGAGATTAAAACGCGCTCTGCTTGTTCAAGTCTTCACCTGGAGATGAAGGGAAAAGTTTTGTCCCATTCAGCTGTGGTAAACTTTTTTTTAGCATCCACTCACATGAAGGGGAGCATCTGTCTCAGTTACTACAGCCACCAACATTAAGCTGTTTTTTTTTTGTAATTATGGCAGACTTGTATTATAAAAGGCTATGAATGGACGTGGATTCGTGTTTAACTCTTGGTGCTTTTTCTGTGTCTGCTCTATTAGAATAAAAACTGTGCTGTTAAATTGTACTTTTTTATTGTATCAGTATTGGTTCATTTTGTTATTTCACCCTTAAGCACATTCAATTAACATCCATTTAGGCTTTGAATAAAGTTAAAAAGCAAATGAAACTTTAATCCCCCCCCCCCAGTTCATTCAGGCTGAAGGCACCACTGCTCCTCATGCCTGTTTCTACTGCCTGGAGTATTTCTGTACCGGACCACTCAAATACTTGGACCTTCTTTGCATCCCAGCACTTAAGATCAGTATAGTCTTTTATCATCATCAGCTATTTTTAAGCACTAAACAGTTTGGGGTTAGAGAGTGAGTAGGGAACCCTGCTGCGACACAATTGTAATCTAAAAACACTGTCAGGTCCTGAGAGACTGTGTTGTTACACAGCCGCTCATACATCTGAAATAGAGCCCAAATTTCTTTAGAGACTCTCTGTGTATTTTTGATGCATTGCCTTGTCATATTCAATTGATTAAGCGTGCTAGAGATGTGGCTTTGCTTATGTGCTTAGTGTAAGCTTCCTCGAATACCACTTTGTGTGAACGTCTAGTGGCACAAGCGTCTGATTTCAGCCTAAATTCACATGTCTTGATTGGAAAAATCCAGCAGCTTTGTGCGTTGCGTCTGCGTGGAGACGGAGTAGTGAATCCTAAATGAAAACAGTCCCATGTGGTTTAACGAACAGCAGGCACAGTGACCTTTGAACCGGCATATGATGCTTTAATATTGCATACGACCCATCAGCAGACGTTGCTCTGTTTCTACACCTGTTTGTGTCTCGTCTTTGTTACTTTATCTGCGATACATGTAAAGTGGAAGATTCATTAATGAAGTATTTTTCCACAACGCTGTTTTAAGGTAGTTTCCAGTTGCACGTGCTTGTTTGAGGACTGTGCTTATAGTTCATGTGGTTTTGGGAGGGAAATCAGTGCAGAGGCAGCATGTATTTCAGATGATGAGTAGGACAATGATTAATCATTTAACAAGTCTTTTGAGAAAAACTGTATCAATGATGAATGTAAAGACTGATCCTCAAATTAGTTTTTATTGTTTTCGTATTCATTTCTGCATCTTAAAAATCCTAAATTACAGACTAAACTCATTGTGAAATCCTGCCTTTTTTGTTCACGTTGTGTGCGTTTGCGTGTCTCCGGCCTATAGGTACAGTATTGTCCACACATAATGGACAACACTTGCCCTCTCCCCTCACCTGTCTTGTCATCCTAACCTGCCCTGCAGGGCCAACACATGTTTCCTTGTAAATGTGAAGCTCACAACAGCTGCCCTAATGTATTACTGAATTAGCTATAGTCTTATTTACATATTCATACAGCGCTTTACATATTCAGATATCTCAAAGAAGGGGCGTTCTGAATGGATTTGTTTCTGATTAAAGAGACTGTCTCACATATGACATAACAGCTGCTGCTCCTGCTTAGAGGATTGACATTCAAGTAAGATGCTTTGTTTAATTTAAGTGAATACAATAATTAAGTAAATGCTATATTTATTTCTTAGTCTGTAGAAAAAGTTGAAGTCAGTTTTGCTCTGTTGCAGCTCTGGAGAAAAACACATCAAATACACTGATGGTCACTTTTATCTGATCTGCTCTAATAAAGTAAATCACTTGCCTTTTACTTCTAGAAAAGCTTAATTTTTGTAATGCGTGAATGTGCTTCATCCCTGACTTTATAATGCAGTGATAATAGATACACAAAACTTGTTGAAGAGATGAGAGAAAAATGCAATTTGTCTTTGGCAGTGTTTACATGTACAGCTGAAAGCAATCAGACAATACAAGCGAGTGGGCAGAGCATGTCAGTCCATTCAGACCAGTTGCAGATACAAGGAAGACGTTGTCATTAATTAGGAATTTTTTCTTTTCAGTCTAAGAGTGTTTTTTTCTGACTGCTTCCTTACGTAGTTCCTGCTTGTTCTCTTTGGCTTGTTGTATTTTCCACATATATTTGTCTCTTTAAAAGGGAAGCCACACAGCCTTTACACTGGACCCCTTTGGTTTTGTGGTTTTAGTTGGTGTTGTTTGTTGTAACGTCCAGCTGCTGAAGCGTACTATAACGGAAAGTATAAGGATTAACCTTACAGAGGGATGTTGGTACAGACTAAACAAACCATATGCTCACTATAATGTTCAAACTACTGCCTCTTAGCTCCAAGAATGAGCATATTTGTTGAAATTAATAACAGCTGTGATAAAGGCCTGTAACTTTTGTGCTCTAACAGTGTTTCATTAGCTGCAGGTATTGTAATCTTCCCCGTATCTCTTTCCGTAATGATGTTCTGTTTATTACCGATAGACTTGTACAGCTGCATGCAAAAGCGCTGCATAGCTCAGCTCTGAAACCCAAACAGAAGAAAAAACAAAGGCTCCTCTATAGCATGGCTGCTTCTCCAGCGTTTATAGCACTGAATGCTGGAGTTATCAGCCACATGAATAGGACTCGGTACTTTTCAGGTTTATACATATTGTTCCAACATACAAGCTTAAGAGTACATTTAAGAGTGTGTGTTCCACTGTGCACATAGTAGTGTGTGTACAATCACTGTCTTTCATGCACTTTAAAACCTTGAAAAGCTCACAATTCCAACCTGTTTGTTCGGAAATGTAAAATAAAACACACAAACACGTGTTTTTTCCACACTTACATGGATTGATTCACACATCGAGGCCTTACAAGCCCACATGACATTCAGCTGGTTTTGCTGTCTTGAGATCAGAGGTCACAGGCATCTGGAAGTGTGAGGAGAGGTGTGTTTTCTGTTGATCCTTGAGAAACATTGTTGTGATCAGACATTTTGTCAAAGAAAGCCTGCCAAAAATACTAATAAAAGCAGAGGAAGGGCTGGTGTCCTTGTGACTGAAAAAATTAATTACTCTCCACACCTTTTTTCAGCATTTATTTAATTTAATTTGAACAGCAGTAATACAGCAGCTACAATATTAATGTCACCTCATTATTTTGCAACTGGAACCTCTTTGAAATGTGCACTGATGAATCTGGCATCTTAATTAAAGGTGCCATTCATAAAAAACATTTCATAGGCTGATCAAACATCTCATTTTTTAAAAGCACGTCCTTAGTTTCCAATAGAACCCCACTCCCAGTGTTTGTTTTCTAGTACTCTGTGTTTGTTTTCAGACAGTTTTTGTGCAATTACAAGTGTTTCTCGATTTGTTTGGGCAGAGAAATTCAAGTGTAAAGTTAATCAGTTTGTTTTGAACATGGGTTTCTTTACATCCTCCACTCCTCCTCTGGCTCCTCCCACGTATTTACATGCAGTTTACAGGGGATCTTCAAGTCTGAATGCATGGTTTTGATTCTACACAGATGGCTCTGCCATCTGCATTTTAGCCTTTTGAAGGAAGTATAAAGAGCTGCGCACTAACATAGGCAGAAACACTGCACTAAAAGTAAAGAAACCCTTGATTTACCCTCGGCACCCTTTGGCTGACTGTGCGCTCATTCAGACATGTCAACAGTCAATTAATGCTGCCTTTCGTCAGCTGCTTTGGGTGCATCCGCGCAAATTTGTTAGTTTTCTCACTTGAGATAAAGGAGACAGTAAATATTGAGGCTGCGTGCTTGAAGTTGTTAATAAGTTTGGCAACAGAGAGCGTGCCTAGGTTTTCCTTAATTGGAACACAGATAAAAGCATGTGTGAACGGCAAACAGGTAAAAATGTCTTTATATGCTCTGAGGATAAAATAGTTGTGTACGGAAGGTAACTATACAAACGATTGTTAGTTGGTTACGTAATGTTGTCCTCATTAACTGTATTTAGAGATTTTACAGATAACAAAATGATGTCGGCTTTGTCAACTCAACGTCATGATAGATGTCATTTAATTTTGTATTATTTCCTATTTGTTTAGAAGCTTTGAGTGAAAATCAAACTTTGCTGAAATTTGATGGACAGTTAAATTCTGAGGCCAGGGGACTCTGACATGTGGGTTCATTGACAAGTAACAGAACAGAGTTAACCTCCTAGTTAAACAGAGAGAAGAGTGTGGGTATGTATTTATGTGTGTTTGTAACCATGTGTGAATGCAACAGTGTGTGAAACCTGTGCTTTATGTGTTTAGTCTGTGTTGACCCTCTGGAGGAAAAAGGAAAAGTTGTATTTTTGATGTATAAATATAAGTGGCCCATAATTGTTGAAGTTAGACCAAATTTAATGGTCATGTTATCCAAACTTGTATTACTTTTTGATGGACGTGCCTCTGTGAGACACAGAGATGGAGCAGTAAAAAAAAAAAAAAAAAAAGTCCCTTTTTCAGGTTACATCAACAGCCCCTCAAAATGTCTGTTCACATCCCTGGTGTGGATTAACCCATGGCTAAAGCTATGTATGTTTACACACTTATTGACACTGATTTGTTGTGACAAAGGAACTGCCATAACAAAGCAAATATAAACAGTGTGTGCAGTGGGAATAAGCTTCAGTGAAACAGGTTCACGGTATCACAGGTGTCTCAAACCGACATCCTATCTTTCAGTCACCTTCAAGTGATACAGCAGCATATTCACACCCGTTCACCACCGCACACTCACATGTATACTGCTTTTATATAATGTTTATAAATATTTAATATTTAGCAAATAATGTTTTGTCTTTTTTACCCAGTTATTCTTTGTGTTGCAGTCAGTATGCCACTGAATATATAAATTATGCATGCCATACATTTCTATTCTTCAGTGTAAGACGTAGATTATATATGAAAGCAGATGCAGCAGCGGACCTCCTTAATTCTCCTCCATCACTTCCTCCATGCATCCTCTACCTCATCCTGCCCCTGATCTCGCTGCTGAATTATTGAAACAAAGACATGAAAGTTAATTTGCTAACTGTCTGTGCTTTAGCTGGCTAAACTCAGCTGAGATGCCCTTGTCTCTGGAGGCGAGCGCAGGAAAGGGAAGGCAGGATGGGGCAGCCCGGGGCTAAATGTCAGGTGTGTTTCCTGGGGACGAGGCAGAGGGAGAGATCTTCTTGATGTGTGGACACCGAGCAAAGTGATAGTTAATCCACACGTGGTTATGGGGCTGAAAGAAAAGATCAGAAATTCTGTTTTGCCTCAATCCCTGTCCAGCCAGAATGTTTGAGATTATGTCATTTATCGTATTATTTAATATACTGTGTTGTTGCGTTGCATTTACAGACCAGTTATTATTATAGTTCGGAAATGATTGTTGTTTTTTTACTCGATCCGTTTAGTTTTTGATTTCACTCGTATTGTAACGTAGAGTGCATCAGTAGTTAAAGCTTTGTTTTGATTTAGTCTAGTGTAGCTTTCCCAGGTATTATCAGGAAAACCTTGATTTTAAAGAAGCTGAAAACAGTAGAATGACATCAAATATGATTGATCTTACCATTTTTTTTTTACTCTTGTGCAATATGAACCCACAACAAAACTTGATCTGCAACTGTGTTCGGTTTTAGTTTGAGTTTTTGTTGAGTTGTTTCGGTATTTTTTTACCCTTAGTTAACAGAAGCCTTTGTCAACTGTAACAGAACTGTAACGACCTCATTGCGGACATCTTCAGCTGAGGATGGAGAGAGTGAAACGTGTAGCCGGGGAAATGTGAGATGTGGGTCGGACTGTGTGCGGTTGTGGTTTGTCTTGTAAGCATCTCATATTTTATTCCTGAGTGACATGTGTAACTAGTGCCGGGTTCAGGGGGAATGAATTCAGGCTTTACAGTATCCGCAGAGGAAAAAGTTGGAGCCCTGACCTTCAGTTTCCCTCTGACACAGCGCTCCTGTACAGTACCCCCCCCCCCCCATGTCTCCTTCATCTCCGTACGTGGCCTTCCTTGGGCCGTGCTCCATCAGCTTGCAAAAAGTCCTCTCCTTAGCCAAGTTAGACTTACTGCTTCTGACAGAGTAACAAAAGGTGTCCCCTGAAGCCTGGATTGAATGAATGTTTTTAAATAATGCATTGCAGCCGGGGCAGGTGCCCATCGCTAGGGCATAGAGCCCCTCAGATCACACCAGGCTCAGCCATGAAAATTTCATTGCATTGCAGGGCTCATGGGAATCTCTGTTCGATCCTGTACAGTGTGGATGGGGTGTATAGGAGCGGACGCCTGCCACTGGGTATTTCACACTGCAAGGAGATTGTGTTTTTTTTAACGTTTTACACCAACCGACTCACCATTTTACTCACAACCTGGGAAACTGGAATACCCCCTGAACTGTTCAGGCTGATGGAGCAAAAATCCAGGCTGATGTCAGCATTGCGGTAGCATCGGCCTCATAACAGTCAGTGATATTAAAGTGTAACCATACTGGGTGAGAATAAAAGCATCTGAAGTGAGAAAAACTGTTGTGGCTCACTTCATCGCAAATTTACAGACAACACATAATTAAACTGTGGAGACTTGTTCCTAAACACAGTGCCAATCCTTTTCTCTCACCCTTTCACTTATTGGATAAAGACAGTCACTCCATTGTAGATCAATATTTAACATTTACAGCTAGCACTTTGCTTCTAATCATGGCATCTGTTTTTTTTTTTTTTTTATATGCCTCTGATGTTTGAGCATAAGCAGACACGTCAAAATGTTCAGTGTGGTTTTTTTCCTCCTATTATTCTTCCATACGAATTTCAGTGCATCCCCAGTCTTACAGCTTTAAGAAAACACATGCAAATCAGACAAAAACATTGCAAAAACTGTAAAAAAAAAAAAAAAAAAAAAAGTTCTATTCATTTCCAAAGAGAAGACACAGTGGCGATTCTCAAACCCACAGCTTCTTTAAACATTGTGATTGCGTCATGTTTTAATGTAGTAACATGGGTGATACATGAAACTGTTTAGAAGATAAGCTCAATCAGAATTGCAATATATTAGCATGTTTACAAAATCACATTGTATGTTTTATGTTTTTTCTTTTTTTTTTTTTTTACTGATTTTGCTTTAAACACTCACTAAACTAGAACGAATCTCTTGGAAATATTCAACACATTCACTTTAAAGGTGCCGTTGCTCTGTGACTGCAACCTTTACAGCATATTTAGCATAAATACATTTGCATTTGTCTTCTTTCTAACACTTTGACTCCAAAAACCCAGTGACTTACACAGTTTGAACTATGAGCTTCAAAGTGACAGGACTTCCATTCAACTACTCTTATGAACCCAATAGTAAGTCAGAGCAGACATTTCTGTACAAATCCACATTTTTACATCGCTGTTTCCCCCTCATTTTCCACTAAAGCTACATAAAATTTTATATCAACATGATCAGTCAAGGCGCCGCTCCCTCATGGTGAAAAGATTTTGGTGGTTTAAAGTACCTCTTGTGACTGAAAATCTGTGTTTCAGGGCCAAATTTCAGTCTATTGGACTTGGCTGAATGGTTTACATAGTAACCATGAGGCCCATGAGAAATGCTTAATGAACTGTTAAAGGACAAATGAAAGCAAATCTGTAGCGGGCACGCTGAATATTTTGGTCCAAATATTATAGTTTTTGTACGTCCCATCACTGACCTGGCTTTTTTACCGACACACTGACCAGTAACCATCCTTCACCACTGATGAAAAACACTTATGGACAATGGTTTTTTTTTTTTCCCGGCAGCCTGTTTATACTGTTTTTTGGTGAAATCAGTCCTGGAATGTATCTGATGTAACAATGAGAAATAAAGGAGGCGATAACATCTAGTGTCTAATGTGAGTTGATACTGGTTTGGACCCGCGGTAGCTGAGATCCTTTTCTTTTAGCGAGCAGGTGGTTGTCAAGACATTGAGGTGAAATTTTATTCAGAAGATAAAGGATCAGGTTGTTCAACTCTGGTCCATCTCATTATTGATTCATTCACTATCATCCAGTATCAACCCAAACATCATAACGCTCTGTCTGCTCTGGTCTCCGTCCATATGATTATATAAAAACAGTGGACTTACGTACACAAAGGAACAGCATCTCCACTGGACTCGCTTTCAGATCTGGAGGTGATGGAGGTGGTCAACATGATGCTGTAGGTAATGTCTCAGCATCTGCAAAATAATGTAAAAATACAGAGTTGCTGTTTTTTTTTAAAGGAGCAAAAGTCCTGAAAAGTGTGAATTGTCATTTGTGGCACCACAGAGCGGTATATGGAGAATCTTAGATGTTCATGATGATTGTTGGAGATGCTACTGAAGACAACCTTGTCATGAAACTGTGAATGGTTTTATGACGTCTGGACCAGCTGTAATATACTCTTGTCTCTGAGGGATGAACATTAGCAAAGTTAACAAAGCAATGTCAAAGAAATAATGAGAATGAAGCAGCTGGTGACAAAAAAAAAAAAGAAAGGTGAACGTCTGGTCCCTGAAAGCCTCCCCTTGTGTTGTGGAGATGATTGGATTTTTCTAGATCAGATCAGAGTGAATGACTGCGGGTCCAAAACTTTCACACTTTACCATAAATAAAGTTTGATAATAGTGTGTAAAAATCTGAACTTATGGTTTGGTCTTGATCTTTCCTGTTGACTCTGAACGAAACCATCATTGGCAAATACCTCTAGTAAATAAAAAGGCAGGAACTCTTTGAATAAAGTAGGAAAGTGGGTGAACCTCATTGACTGACACTCCACCAGTAGCAAAACAGTCCAATGGAATGTTTGATAGCGTTAACTTTAAGGTACAATATCAAACATTTGTCAGTAAATGTACATGTATTAATCTTTTACTAATCTGCAGTGTGTGAACAAACTAAATATCTTAAAAAATGAGCCCCTTCTCCATACGATATCATCACGCACGTAGGGGTCTAAGAAAATATTGGTCACGCAATATATCGCGATATTTCATTTCATGATACTATTTTGATATTAAAAAGCACTGTATCGATATTTTTAGGTATTCATTCAAATGCCGACATGGCGGAGGTTCACCCTTGTTTTTTGGTTTCCTTTTTTTGTTTATTAAGCTCTTTATTTATATATTCATATGGGTATTATGCTCTTCTATTTGTATACTACAAAAGAAGTATTGTGATATTGCAGGCGATGAAGGTTTTTTTTGTTTGTTTTAAATTGATAACACTGTTTTACTAAATAATGGTTATTTCAAGCATCCTAAAAGTACTTTTTACTGTCTGAAAGAGACAGGTGTTTGTTCCTTAGTGGCGATTGCACAAAAATAATGTAATGATTTTGGATGATTCAGAGAATGTATGCTATGCATTCTTTTCACAACTAATAGAATTTAAAGATTTGAGCAGGATCTTAAACTATAATCTCTGTAAAACATAATTTTTAAAATAAATTTATTTTTGTGTGTGTGTGTGTTTTTGTACTGGTAAAGCTACGTTATAACTTTTTATAAGTTTTAACAGAAGGAAGTTTTGTGATAAAGCATTAGATCCTGTTCTGATCAAATAAAAATGTGTTTAGTATTTGTGGTGTAATTACATTTTTCCAGGAAATAATGTAAAAAAGAAAAGAAACAAAACAAACAAAAAATATCACCTTGTTAACAGTATCGTGATAAATTGCGATGTATCGTATTGTAATCCTAGTATTGTATCGTATCGCCAGATTCTTGCCAATACACACACTTACACGCATTCATATATATAAAATGTAAAGTCTTGTGAATTCAGCTTTAGTGCAATTTCGTGAATGCACCGATCTGACTTTTTCAGTGCTGATACTGATGCTGGGGCCTTGCATATCTGTCCATACCCAATACTGATCCAATATCATTGTTGATTAAAGAAGCTACACCCGTTACCTGGTGCAGTGTTTCCTGTGGAATTGATCTCTTGGTGTGTGAGTGGGTCAGCCGGTTTCTGTCTTACTTATTCAATAAGTACCCTGTGCGTACCTTACAATTTTGTCTACTGTGATGACGTCGGCTGTTATGTGTCCATAAATGTTTGTCCTATACACCTCTCTCTCTCTCTCTCTCTCTCTCTCTCTCTCACTCACTCTCTCTAATTCATGAGGTACTCACAACCCTTACGGCAAAACCTTACCAGCGTAAACGTTTCTGGTGTGGTAAAGGGCCAATGGTAGGGGAAGGAAGGGAGGAAGGGAAAAGGAAAATGAGCAGCGCAACAGCAGGAGACTTAGAGGAATTAAGTTTCACTTTCACTTTGTACAGTCATATGTTCTGCATGTAGTCGTTGTGAGGTATGGTACGGCACGGACCGCACCCCCCTGGTACATCCCCCACCCAAGGCTCAGTCTTACGAATCGGTCGCTTTTACCGATCCAGCTAAAATGTTTATATCAGAGCCAATATCCAATCCTAATACCGAATTGGTGCAACCCTAATGCAACTACAACTATCGTGAAGTAACAGTGGAGGAGGGAGAGGAAACTTGAAATTTTTACGTACCAAAATAAAATGGAATGTTTTGTCAGTCAAGAATTTCAAATCTCTGGACAATTGATCAAAACAAACTCTACTTGAAAATGTACATTTGACATTTTCATAGATGTCCTACTACGTTGTATGTAAATGCTCTGTGGTCGTAGCTGGTGGTTCCTGCTCATGTAATGAAAAGGCAAAAAATGATGAGTCAATGTGACGACAAATGACTGCCGCCCAGGACGATAACACTCCACATATGCACATGAGTATGTTAGAATGTTAAATAGTGAACCTTTGAGTGTATATAATCCAAACTAATCTGGCTCATAAACAGATAATTAAATCCTGTAATGATGGAACATCCAACAAGTGACATGCAAACAACCAGTCATTTAGCCTCTACCATCACTGTCGTAGAAAAAAGACTTTTCAATGATTTATGTGACACCCAGCTGTAGCCTACATCCCGTTCACTGGGAAGTATTATAGTTCAAGTTGGTAAATAACTGAGGTCGATAGCTGTGGTAACTACGTGACACTGACACAAGTTTTAAGTGCGATATACTGTAAGCCGATGACGGTGAAACAAGAGTAGGTATGAAAACCAACTGTAGCACCACCCAGAGAAAAAGGCAGTGGTATACTTTCAGCAACTTCCAGACCGAGGAGCGCTAAAGCTAAATAATTCAAGCCCATGCGTCCACTCTGTACATACTGTGCTGCTTTTACAGTTCTGTGTGACTGAATAAAGGTGACATTAAGTTGTACAATGTAATGCGTGCAGTGTTTACTTATTTTCCCTGCTTGTTGCCCCCAAAAAAGCTTTTGCAAATGGAGAATGAGATCTTTAAATTCAACCATTTTCCATCCAGGTGAAAAATAAGAGTAAAATATCCCTAAGTATGTGTATCTACTGGAATGACACGTTATCCTTTAACCACAGTGGAAGTTTGGCTTAATACTAGTCAATAAGGAAGTCAACTCTAGTGTCAAATAGTATAGAGACCAGGAAATAAAAATGAGCTTTCCTTTCTTATCATTGTAAACAAGGACAGTAGGAGGAAAAAAATGAAACTGCACTTGTTTTGAGAACCACTTTCAGTCCAAATGGCAGCAAAGTTGGTGTGTTGCAATGGAGTGAACAATGAGCTCTCAGTTCTTGTCGATATAAGTTAGTTGTTTTTTTCTCTGTTGTCTTAGTGGACTTCCCTCCTAGTGTGTTACCCATGATGCTTTGATATAACTGTGTGTGAGCTTGATTTATAGATCATTGTTTAGTCAGTTCACTGTCCATGTCTGATGTACAGATAGTGTCTGACGGCAAAAAAAATACTAGGAATCCATCCAGCACCGTGGTGATATATCCCAGTGTCCAAGTTTAAGATCCTCTCCCTGTCCGTGTTTTTGTCAGTGTCTACATTGTTTTGTTTTCTGGCTCTACGCCTCAGCAGCAGAGTTCCTAAAACCACAGGGATGTGGCCGAGTGCCACAGAGGCTCTTTAGCTCAGAGCTGCAGAGCTTTACATCACACATTTACAACCTCTCTGTAGTGTATATGATCCTCATACTGTATAATCTTGTTTATCCAAGCTCCATCTCAGATGACACAGTGATGATTTTCTGCCAATTGTACACATTTGTTGGACTTTCCTACTTGATGGGACACTTGGAATGAAACAAGTGCGACACATTTACCAAAGAAGAGAGACAATGAGCATGTTTTTTAATTTTGAAATAATCTTTCGCATGATGACTGTTTTCTGAGAGTGAAATGAGGAGCAAATGGAGTGTAAAAATGTGATCCTTAATACTAACTCTTCTCTCCCTGTCTCTGTCCCCAGGTTAGCTTTATATGTGTATGAATATTTGCTGCATGTCGGCGCACAGAAATCAGCACAGACCTTCCTGTCAGAGGTAAGACGCTCTTTCAGTTTGACTTCCTGTGTGTAAAGGTTGACTGTGACTCCCCTTCTATTGTATAAACAGGAGTGGAATTCACATTAAAAGTTATCCTGGGTTCAAGCAGCTGTTTACTAATCATGCTACACGTCCAGTCCAGACATTAAAAACTATAACAATATTAATACTTTAATGAACCAGGACCCATTTTTTTTCGAGTCATTGAACAACAGTAATTTTCTTTGCACTATTTATTAAGTTGGGGACAGTGTAAACATGGCATCAGCTGGACTACTTGATATGATTACCCGTCTTTTATTATTAGCTGTAATTTGTAATCATAAACACTATATAATTAGAGCTGTTTGACATATTGTAAGCATGTGTTGCTGGTTGTTTTGTGCAATGATATTTATAAAGGGCAGCCAGACCCTGCTAAGTTAAATCAAGTGTACCTTGAGCATGTAAAACCATGCCAAACATGCCCATTTGTCCAAAGTCTGCTTGGCTTATTAGTCTCATATTAGGCCCCTGAACTGTTGAAGAGGTAAGGTCTCTAATGTGTTGCATCCTCTTCCTTAATGGACATCCTTCCTGCTAATGGCCCCGTGTTCAGGGCTTGTACTGTACAACACCTCTCCTGCCCGCTGGCTTTATTCAGCTCCACTTAATACATCTCCCAACGCAGCGTGCTTTAATGGCAAGCAAAGGCAGGTCTATATCATTCAACTTTAATACTGACATCATTTATCTGTCATTTCATCAGGTGAGTTCAGGATAGATACTGTTGCACCTGCATGAGCTCACAGATGTGTGCGCCGCTCACACCGAAGCCAGAGTTCACTTGACAGTTTTAACAGGCTAAACAATTCAGTTGGAACGGCTGGGATTTAAAATCAACTTTTCTACTAACACTACTTGGGAGATTTCCCAATAGTTAGGATTCATGAGGTGCATTTTTTCTGCCATTTAATATTAAGGTATTTTTGACACTGGCAAACCTGCTGAAAATAAGAAATTGAGTAAAACGCCTCAAATTTATGTTATATATTCCCAAAACATTAAAAAAAAAGTATAGTGAAAAGACTATAATATATATTTTAGAGCTTTAAAACAAAAATATTTTTTTATTTAAATTTCTTTATTTATATAAATACCCAATTTCTTATTTTTCTCTTTACATTTTCACTTTTCGCTCATTTATGTTGTTTTTCTGCCTTTTTTTTTGTCTGCACTTGCTTGTATGTTACTGCTGTTAACTGTGAAATTTCCCCACGGTGGGATAAATAAAGTCTTATCTTATCTTATCTTATCTTATCTTATCTTATCTTATCTTATCTTATCTTATCTTAT
>JAPTYQ010000019.1:25596038-25611700 GCA_029814465.1 Ostorhinchus cyanosoma
CACACACACCAGATAGGAAGCCCCCAGTATAACATGGAATCCAACTTCTTACAGTGACGTAAAGGTCTAAACCACTGCACCATCGTTATTCTGTATTTCTTCTATCAGTATAGTGTAAAGCATTACTTATTGCACAAAAGATTTATGCATAATATCGTGCCTGTTAAATCTAAATAGAGAGGAAAACCATATTTGAAAAGATAATTTAGTGATAGTGTGTAGCAGGGCCAGAGTGGACCCCTTTTTCAGTCTGCAGTTTCCTGCCCGAACTGGCCCATTTTTTTTTCCATGGAAGAGGAATTTGAATAAATCAAAAAACAGCTCACTCTTACAATTGGTTTGACCTTTTTATCGAGTATAAGTTCAGACATATATTGGTAAGTTAACAGAAAACTCTACATTTTAACAATATGTTAAATTCAAATTTAAATCAGATAAAGATTTATAAGGTAAAAAAAGACAGGGGCATAGGTAAATAGGTAAATCCATCAGGTTTACACTGAATTCTTCAGTAGCTACACTTTTCTTTAACCCCTTTTTGGCTCCATCTGTCGTCTTCCTGCTCTCCATCACCACCAACTGACTCTTGGTGCTATTCTGTCACTATATTTAAGAAAAGACGATTCGTGGGTCCAACCAACTTAATCATTTGGGAAGGAAGAATGCCCTCAGATGGTAGAATCCATCTAATCTACTGCAATGGAGGGTCTGCACTGTCAGATGAATGGAGAAGGAATGCAATAAGAAGATTAGATACGTGACAGATAAGTGTCAAAATTATTTTTCGCATCCAACCAGCCCAAACTCGAGACTGACATGAGCAGGAATCCTCCTGAAGTTCCAGATGAGCCACTCCACCCCTGGTGTACGTGTTGCTGCTCACAGCTTAAACGTGAAGAAGAAAATGTTATGGAGGGGTTCAAGGTGACACTGGACCCCAGGAGAGAGAAAAATGAGTTACTTAAGTCATCATCCAATCACTGTAATGCAAAGCAGAGTTATCAGACTACATACATAAAAGAAATACATTTTATAAAAGTGATTAAAAAAGTTAAGTATTAAAAAAAAAGAAAAGAAACAACTATTTTTGTTTTCTTTAAATGGAGGAGGCCACATTAAAACTGATGCCAAAACCAACACGCTACACTAAAAACCCATGCAATTAAGCAGCCAAAAATAAACGGAACTAAAAAAGAATATAATTATATCAAAAAAAAAAAAAAAAAAGCAAATACAATATCAAATACAGACAATCTAAAATATAAGTGCAATTAAAAGAATAAAAAATATAATATATCACAATCTCACATCTAATTAGGGAAACTGAAATACTTGCGCAGTGTTTACACTCGAATACAGATCCTGTTAATTAAACTTTCACCTATAAAAGACAGAACTATTAGAGGCAGAACTAACTAAGAAATTATAGAAAAAAGAAAAACGTGTTTAGCCCAGCACAACAATGCTCTACATTAAAATACTTCTACAGCCTCACTTGATCTTTACGACACTTTTATAGTTTATTTATTTCATTTATTTCAGAGGAAACTTTTAGAAATGTATTCCATCTTAGCAATTATTGTTCATGAATAACATAAAAAGCTTTAAGAAGGAAAGTTTCCAAGCAAAATAAGATCCCGTATCGAACATCGTGACTTTTCTACGTTGTCTTTCAGTCTCAGTCTGTCACAAAAAAGAATATGGACAGTCAACAAAAGACTATGTTTTCTCTGAAGAAATTTTTGACTTAAGATGTCCTTATACCAAACCAAAGAGGACAAATGAGAACCATTGTAAAAAGTCCAATGTTTTCTAACCCGACAGGCCATACATATTAAATATGGTTTAATCGTTTCCTTCTCATGTGAAATATATCAATGTTGGTGATCCTCTACACAGCAAGAGGAAGGACTCAAAATACTCATGTGTTTTTATATGACCTGCTACCGGTGTTTCTGGTCTAACAGTAGCTAGTTTTTGCACATTTTTGCAGTTGAGCAGGAAGAGAATTCAAGAACGTCTAATGGTTTTGACTGAAAAACTGACTGGAGTCATCTGCATAGAAACGAACATCCACACTGATATCATTTCTGTAGACAACGGCTACAGTAGCTTAGAAACACTGAAAAACTAGCAGCTTCCAGCACAAAACATACTATTATAAACCAAACTTAAGCACACAAAATGGAATACGTCATTGTCTTTTAAGCTGCTACTAATTTCTGATCCACACTTATGCGGATATTTTGCAAAACCTGGGTATTTTTCTCACCTTTTGGGCCTCTCGTCCACATGTATGTGTTGTTTTATGCAACAAAAACAAACAAAAAAATGCTTTCCAAAGTAAAGCTTTTCGACATGTGTTTTATGTTAGTTTATTTGTTCAGGAAAAACAGAGAAATTGGGAAACAGTGGTATTACACCACATTTTGCCCATGTCTATTATTACTTTGTGAAATGAAGCTGCACCTTCAACATCCAATCCAGATGTGTGACCTGCAGATCGAGGACAGCGTAGAGACCACAAACCAGTGTTAAAGACAAATCCACATGTAAAGAAGGTGAAGAATCTTTATTTGTCAGTAGGTTCACACACCTTAACATGTACCGCATTGAAATTTGTCCTCTGCCTTTAACCCATCACTACATCATGCATCACATACTGCAGACTAGGAGCACATATATCAAGCACCCGGGGAGCAAAAAAAAAATTGTGGGGGGATTGAGTGCCTTGCTCAAGGGCATATCAAGCCAACAGCCAGTCCAGGGAATCAAACCAGCAACACATCAGTCACAAGCTGACTCTGCAGCCATCTAGGCCACAGAGAAAACACTTCCACATTCTGAACCAAAACTTAACTTTATACCTCCACATGTCATGGCTGCTCACCTTCATGTCAGGTTTTTGGGTTTATTCTGTTTGCAGTAGGATTAAATGTCTGCACTTATTCTTTGTAGTTTGCTTATATATATATATTAGTATATATTTGGCGCTCACTGCTGTATTGGATCACATTTCCTTTAATTGTTGTCATATTTTGGTGAAATGCTTTGTTTACCAAAGCTTTTTGGTTTGTATTTTACAAGCGAATAAAATAGAAAAAAAGACGACAATGACAGCACAAATGTTTCCTTGCCAGTGCTAAATGTTTGCAGGAACACTAGTAACTCCAGTAATTGTGTCCAGTGCTGCAGCTAATTTCCCACGCTACACTTAAGATTTATAGGAATTCCAAACTTTGTTTTGGTCCTGGGTGATATTTTTCTCACTTATACAATGAGCTATCACATTCATTAGTTCACAGCTTTAGTGTGACTTATTAAATACAACTTTAGAGTCATTAAGTGAAAGCAAATGAAACATGAAAATGCAGACAGCGGTACACATATTTTTTTTTTTACTGCTATACTTGACATAATGTATTCGCTGGCCCCCAGACCAGTTGAACAAACCGTCAGTCTTAACTTTCTGAAATATGTCTAACATCTGCAGTCTGAGCTTCAGCTGGTACTTGTGTAGCATACGATGATGGCGTGCACAAATCCAGGCGTGCGCCCACAACCCATTTATACTTCTCACAGCCATTATGACAAATCTGAGGATGTTGGAACGATCCACTTGTTAAAATTAAAGTGACTTCATCAAAATTAAACTTTCATGAAAATCTGTTCCAGTGGAAAACCATGCTGTGCGGTATGCTACAGAATGTGCTACATAGAACTGCAGCTGTTGCTTAGAAACCGTTTCCATTCAGTGGGAACGTTCAGTACCAGTGTAAGCACTTTTCATAACTAAAGG
The DNA here is from genome assembly GCA_029814465.1 of Ostorhinchus cyanosoma. Lineage (NCBI taxonomy): Eukaryota > Metazoa > Chordata > Actinopteri > Kurtiformes > Apogonidae > Ostorhinchus > Ostorhinchus cyanosoma. Next base: position 25,599,838 of record JAPTYQ010000019.1, read on the forward strand.
TATGGGAAAAAAAAAAAAACATAGTCAATCCCAACTCATCAGATACTAACATTGGATCAGGATGTCACATGTTAAACCAGAGAATGGCCAATGGAAAAATCCTGTGGATATCATTTGGCGAACCACTTGGTTTGAGACTAGAAAAATAATGAGAGAGAAAAAATACACAAGAAAACTCAACAGAAAATGAGATAAAATCTTGGTCTCTCTTGGTGTTCCAAACTTCCAAAAGTTAAGGTTTTGGGGAATATTTGTGGGTGTGGTCATTGAAAAAGGATGCTGAAGGCCAAGAGGGAGAGTATGACGACAGGTGTGTGTGTGTGTGTGTGTGTGTGTGTGTGTGTGTGTGTCATTTAATTATATATTTATTTTTGAGTCAAGGATAGAAATCCCCTCAATATTAAATTTAATTTGCAGATAGTTTGACAAAACTGAGCTGGAATAAAGACAATAAATAGATCCTGAGTTTCTTGATCTGATTGAAAACTTGATAAAACACTGTTTCTTAGCATAAATGTCAACTCTGACAACTATCCATTATGAAAAGTCTGTCAGTCCTGCTGGAAAAGACAAATCACAGCAAATCCCTGTGCAGATTATTACACAGACTCTAAGCAAAAAAAAAAAAAAGACTAAGAAGAATCAACTCCTGAATAAAAGAATCAAACAAGGAGGCCAACAATGAAGGCCTGTGATACATTCTGTCTTTATGTTTATCCAAATATTGTTTCCTAGTGTTATTTCTCCCCATCTTATGCTTAAACCCTCCAGTCTGCTAATCCAAACAAAAAATGCAAAAAAAAAAAAAAAACAAATCATTCCGAGATTCATGAAAATTGACACATCAGTTTTTCTGTCCGCTTTACAAAATGGCAACAAAACATAACCTCCACAGGGAGATCATTATCTAAACATACTATAATCAGCACTTTCCAACCAAACATCTCCATGAGGGAATTGTGGGTAATGTACAGACATGCTCAGAAGCTTTCCAGGGAACTGTAGATTTGATGTTCGCAGTACAACCACCAATAGGAATGTTCGATGGAGGGGTTGGTAGATAATTGGCTCTTGGTAACAAAATGCTGGTGAAAATGTACTTTTGTTGGTTAGACATGACACAGTTGAGTTCTGTCCATCACACATGAGCTTCACAAAGGTTCAACTTAACTTCTCGAACTAGAAATAAACTACTCAAAGCTCTTTCACAAGTAACACATGCACAGAACCAGTTTGGGCCTAGACTGCCTCCTTTGACCAAATTCTGCCTGTTTAGTTTAGACTGTGGTCCAGGAGAGGTTCCACACCTGCAAATGTGCATTCAGATGAATTATAGAATAGAATAGAATAGAATAGAATAGAATAGAATAGAATAGAATAGAATTACTCGCTTCAGTGGTACAAATGAAAGGATAAAGAGCATTAAATAAGTGCATATGGTACATAGAGTGGAAATTTCAATTTTTACGGGAAAAAACATACATTTCCAAAAGCAAACATCCCTCAGGTGGACTGAGAACATACACATAAAGGTACTAAGCCTGGAATTATTCTCCCTTTGTCTAACGTTATGACAGAATCACACCTGCTCTTGTAATTATATCTGAGCCTTTTTCCACCGTTTCCTTAGGAACATTTGGTCATTGATTCGTATTTGACCCAGTACTTTATTTTAAAGGTTTTAGCTGTTCAGTTTTGGACAGTTTTATCGGTTTTAATTTAATGCATACGTTTCATTTCATACTCCTGAACAATTTCCACTCGTATTGATTTTGTTTGGAGGCGTCCTTGAGTCAGAGCGCGGCTAAATGACAGTTAAGTCACTTGCTTTGTGCGACTCTGAGCACTTGGAGAAGAAATAGTCCACACCACACAAGTCGATGAGAACTTTCCAACTCCCCAGTGAGGCTTTGAAGTGATAATAGCCACTGTCCAAAGTCCCCCTTCCTCCAACAGTCTCTGCTCGGCGTATATGGACTCTGTGGCAGGTCATTTGTTATCAAAATTGCTCTCACATCTCCTTCTACTCTTTCCCATTCACTCTTCTTTTATCTCCTCTCCTCTCCTCTCCTCTCCTCTCCTCTCCTCTCCTCTCCTCTCCTCTCCTCTCCTCTCCTCTCCTCTCCTCTTCCTCGTCCTCTTCCTCTTCCTTCTCCTCTTTTCCCTCTGCTTAGCTCAGCTCATCATAGCAGCAAAGGCAGCAAAGTTTAAAATAAGAGAACAGAACAGAAAGCCTGTGCATACAAAACACAGCCGAATTACCCTAAAAACCACGCTACCGTTTCCATCTTGTTGAAGTATGCAGCTTCTGTTCACTAACCTACAACCACACTCCCTCCTCCTTTCGCAGGTAGATGACATGTATTCCCAGGTGTACTAGTGGTTCAGGTCCACACTCAAAGTGCAGGTTACTGAATTTTCTTGAGTTCAGTTATTTATTTGGGCAAATGGTAGCAGTTTCTTTTCTTTTTTTTTAATCTATTATTTCCCTCTTATTCATTGTTTAGATTTTACCCATATTCGCAGTACCTGCAGGAATTATAGTGAATGTGAGGTCGGTCGATTGACCATGTGAGATTTGTAGCCTAAACTCTTGGCTGTAGAATTGTGAATGGATTTTCTCTTCTAAGGCAGAATTTAGCCACATATTTTCAGCTTCTTTCTGTGATTTTTCATCTAAACTCTGGGTCAGCTCTCTTTCACAAGCTTCTCCCTCTCCTCTCTCCTTCATACGCCTGGCATCCTTCTCCATGACATTTCCTCACTCTCTCCATTTCCCTTGTCTTTTGAAACTATTATTTTCTCGCTCTCACACACACTGCTTCTGTGACACATGCTTACTCACCAACTCTGTTTTGTGTGAACCGTTAGCGTGCACTCGGTGTGTTGCAGATTTTTTTTTTTTCCCAGTTGCACTAGCATGGTAATTAACATAGGTGACCCCAACACTGTTATTGGCTACAGTCCTGGGAGAGAAGGATGAGGGGCAAAGGAGAGATGGTAGAGGAAAATAGAGGTGGGTGGAGGACGAGGGCATGCCACGCTCCTCTAATCTGTAGCTCACAGGAGGGGTTTGGCATCGAGCTCCTGCAACAGAGCTCCTCCAAAACATAGTCAATGCACAGAAAGTAAAGAGACATCCTTTAAGTTTGAGTAAACGAAATCCACTGGATCCAACAGTGGCTTTTCCATTGGACATCTGTGAAAAACTTTACCAACATTTTACTAAATGTTAAAAAAAAAAGTGCATAATGTTTGTTTTTCCATTAAATCACAAATGCGATTATTTATTTATTATCGCGAGATGACACAAGAAGTCATTCAATAAACATGGCGACGATTGTAAATATCGTGGCTTTACAGATATTTTCATTATAATATATTTTATCCATGTACTAAATAAAAAAAATATTTAGTGTCCTGGTGTGTCCACACATACCGCATCATGTTTCTTTTAAAACTCTTCTTCGCTTGTTGTAACATCTATCACCATCCATTTTTTTTTTTAATTCACATGACTCTAGTTGCAGAAAAAGGTCTTTCCATTGCAGTTTTGCCTGATATACGAATTGTGTTACACCCAAAAAAACACCTCTTGCCAGTGCAAAAACTAGAGTTTTGGCGAAATTGTTGTTTTTCTATTAAGTAAATTTTTATGTGCAAGTTACAGTATATTCGCACAATTTGAGGGTCAATGGAAAAGTGACTAATAACACTGGCCTTATTTAGTGTGATCTCTTAGCCATAGACATGTATATATGTAGATGCCAACGTGGTCGCATGTCATATGTCAACACATCCACCATTTTGGGGCAGTCGAGTCCACCCTGTAAATAGAGGAGGATGAGTCTTTGGGATTTCTGTAGGTCAGGGGATTCCTGCGGGATTCCTGAAGGATGGGAATTAGTTTGTTCTTCGAGTGACAGTGACAGGACAGGAAAAAAAAGTCAAGTGGAGCAGATGGGAGTGGGAAATGTAATAATAACTAGAGTTTTGTTTGTAAGTTATTCTATTATGAATAGTGTAAAATACAAAATGTAGCCAAACATCACCACTCCTGACAAATGTCAAGTGTCAGAGGTGTTTTGTGGCACCTGTGACACCTGACAAGACGACTTCCTCTCTCGCTCTTAAAAGAACACAGTACAGGAACAGGACAGAAAATATGATGGCAGTGAGATGGGACAGGAGTGAAAATCCACTCCTGTGTCACTCTACTCCTGTAAACACACAAGGCCAGATCCACAGAAGGATTGCATGGCTTTTGTTGGTGCAAAATCAGTGCAAACAAGACAAAAATATTGCTTAGGATGCACATAACACCTGCTTAAGGTGGAATTCACTGCATATTGAATTGGCAAATAGATAGCGCCAATGTAATTTGTGTGGATGTAAATGGCAGAATATTCATTCAGCGCAAAATTTGCCTCTTTCTATGCAAATCAGCCTTGCCTAATTCAGTAAAGACCAGCACAAATTGCCACACACCATTCGCATAGTACAAATACTGCTGAAAGCTAGTGTTAGTGCACAAACTCACCTCGGAGTCACTGTCTCTCCATATCTATTTGTTTCTCCAAATCTACCAGTTTGTGAGGCTTCAAACGTATTAAATCTAGGTTTAATGATGTCAAGTGCAAAATCTTCAGTTGAGTATTGGAGGAATCTGGTTGAAATGTGTGTTACCTCTGTATTAAGTATAAAAAGTGCTGATGATCCCACTGCTTTATAACATATCCATGTGTCCTTAGTGTCTTACAGTTCTGGAGTGTAACAGCAGCATAACACGCAACATTAATGACCAATGATATCCTGATTTATGTGCTGTTAATGACATTACAGTTGCTGCATCATGCATAAATTCACTGTTTCTTGAGGTTGGAGATGCTGTGACACATTTCCAGGTGTGACAACAAACTGACCACTCTACTGAGGCTTTTGCATAAACCCAGATGTATTCAGTGACCCATAACCTAGTCAGACAGTTATCAAACTTGTATCATTTCAGTAGAGTGTGCTATTGGCAGGAAGTACTATGGAAAGATGAAAGTTGGTTTGTGATGTGTAGAGCTCTGTCTGTGAATGTTTATTTCTCATTAAAGGGAGTTTGTGAATTTTCTGCAGTTGTCCTTATGGACTAATCTGTGGGTGAAATGCAGAGAAACGCCTGAAACAATAGAAACTCTAACACAAAACAAGAACAAATTGCACTCTGTTGCAAAACTTTATGGGTGTGTTTGCTGCAGTATATTATCAACATAATATCTTTTAGAATTAGATCCATTAAACAGAGCAGACTGAGGGTCCAAACGCTGTTCAGTTAGCAGGTACAATCCAGTCATTAAAGTAAATATGGAAGCCATGTTTTTTCGCTACTTCCAGGGGATCTCAGTTCTGATGTGGGGCTTTGTCTCTTTGTACTCCACATGAATTGTAAACTAGAGTATATTTTTTAAAAATGTACTGAAATTTGATGGGAATTTCAGTGCATTTTTTTATATTGAAAAAATATGTCTGCCATATTTGAGGCTGGTTTTGACTGATTCAATATGGAGAACAGTTGACATATCACAGCAACAGACTGAAAAACCAGCGTCTGCATATGTAAATGTCTGTGCCATTCCCTAATACTATAATCTGATTAAAAAAAAAAAAACTCACAAAAGCACCCAAATATAAGATATTAAGGTATTTGTTTTTACTTTTGGGGAATTTGTCACTGTTCATCTTTGTGTACAGTTTATAGTCTGTTCAAGTCCAATAAAGCTGTCAGGCTGAACATCCATCTCTCAGATCATAGTGGTATTTGACATTTGAGAGAAGCTTTACCTTTTACCAAAATTGGGCGTGTTTCCACTGCCTTCAGCAGACACACACCCAGTATATCAGGAAAGAGAATACTGCTTATTTTTTGCACTATTTTGAAACCTAATTTTATACACTTAACATTTTATTATCCATTTAAATTAGGCTGGTAGGTTAATAACCACATTTTCTGTAGCGTGACGAATTCAGAACATATATTTATTAGTGCTTTACACAGACTAGATGACAGAGGAAGGAAGGGCAATGGGAAGGTTGTGAAAAATAAAGAGATGCTGTGTGGTGGTTTGAGAATCTCCACGGTATATACGGTGCGTTTTGGTATATAAGCTTCGTCTCTTCCCAACAAAAGTCCATCGCTGCTGCATCATGGCCCTCTGGGGAGGACAAGCAAGGGGGAGATGATGGGGGGAGGGCAGAGGCTGCAAAGAGAGGCAGCATTAATGACAGGGAGGAGGAGGAAAGAAAACAGCAAAAAAAAAAAAAAAAAGACATTGGGACAGTAAAATGTCATTAGAAGAGTCCTTCAACAATGTTATTTATTTCTCTCCAGAGTTATGGGACGAAAAAAAAATGACTAAAGTGGATCATTGATGGCTTCACCTCTTATTTTCTGTTGTTGTTTGATGGGCTGAAGGGATTTTTTTTTATTTTACAGTATAGATTTCATAGACAACTGGACCGAATAAAGGGAAAATTAAACGAATTGTGTTACAAACCAGCATAAGTAGCAGTGTTCAGCTTTTGTGCGGGGGAAAAGCAAATTAAATAAAATGTGCTCTTTGGAGATTTATATGGTCCATCTGTCAAATAATGCCTGAAAAATCCCTCTTGTTGACCTTATTCTCTGATCTACACTTGGTACATCAGGTACTCGAAAACTTAATGCGCTCCATTAAGTCTCTAAAAACCAGTTAGGGTGGGGCAGTCTCTTTCTACTAAACTGGAATCACTCCTCTTGCCAAAAAAAGATCCAAAGTCAAGGGCAGTGTGTTTTACTGCAGGTAATTGCAGCTCTTCAGGGACAACACCAAAAAGCACAACAAGAGGATTAGGTTTGATTACACATTTAAGAACAAGCAACAAGATATCAAAGCAAATTTAAGAACCTGTTCAAAGCTGACACATGGCTCGCACATGGTGAATTAGGAAGACATCTGCTCTCAGTAATTTATTTATCAAAGGTGAGACTGATCTCCGGGTTCACTGTGGCCAGTTGTATTAAAAAGATGCAAATAGACGTGGCCTGAAAATCACGCAGAGATGATTGAAGAATGCTGGTGGAAGTATTTCTTATTATGCTGTGGGTGTCAAATGTGAAATCCAGATCCTGCTTGTTTGGTCAATGCTTTCTTCCGTTGGTTGAAATTTTGGGTGGCTGCAGGACAGAAAGATAATTACATGGATTTAGTGGCTTTTTTGGGGCACAAAACAGCAGCGTGTATTGGCCAAACTGTTAGATTCTAACTAAATGAAAGACAACTGTGTTCATTGTCTTTGACTGGTTGATAAAAGGCGCACACAGACTGTTTATAAAAAGCTTTGTTCAACATTTTAATTTCTTTCTCGACTATATGTGAACTACTGCTGTGAATTGGCGATTCAGAAAGACGGAGTGCGTGTAAAACTTCTCACTTCTTCCTGATCTAAACCCATTGAGGAAATTAACCATCTGTAACTGTTTTCGTTACTGTTTCTTCTTAACAGTACAGCTACAAAACTGATACCTCACAATTCTCCTTCTCTGCAATTCAGACCCTTAAATGTGATATTTTCTGTCCATTGTCTGTACCAACCATACTCTTACTCTAGTGTACACACGTTGATAACAGTCACTTCAGATAAACAGTGCTTTGAATGTAGTCTTTGTCTCCTACTGTGCATGCTTCATCCCTATCAGGAGCATATTTGCTATACAGTATGTTTTATCTGTTTAGAGGCAGGCGTGAGAACTCTAAACACTGGAATCACATTGTAAATACACACACATTTTCTTGTGTGTTGTTGAAACTTCAGCTGTAAGCTGTGAGTGCTGCTCTTAGCTGGGGAGGAGATCACAGATATATAAATCATTTGGTGCCATCCTAACGTGTTTAAACGGCTGTCAGCATTTCACCGCCGTCCTCTGGGAGAAAACACCCCTGATAGCGTGTTTCCATCTCTGAGCTGACGTGTTGCCATGCTATATACCATGAGCTAGCAGGAGACCTACTGCTGCCACTGCCGTTCTCTCTGGAATGTTAGCAAGGAATGACAATGAGTGTGCACTTCGTGTGTGTGTGTGTGTATGTGTGCGTGTGCGTGTGTATGTGTGTGTGTATGTGTGTGTGTGCATTTGGGAGGGAACGGGGGGGGGTGTTGTGCTGTTCCTCCTGGCTTTGTTTGTTGTGTTCAGTGATGCATTCTCTGCTTTGTGTTCTTGCTCTGTTTGTGTGTGTGTGTGTGTGTGTGTGTGTGTGTGTGTGTGTGTGTGTGTGTGTGTGTGTGTGTGTGTGTCTATGTGTGTCCAGTAGTTTCACAGCAGTTACACACTGCCCTCTAGTGTTAGTAGACGTCAAAGAGAAACGAAAACTCGAATGACTGGTACTCTTCCATCTCTTTCTCTCTCTCTCTTGCTTTCTCTCTCTCTGTTAGTGGTCCATCAGGGGCAGCGGTGTGGGTCTTCCTTAAGCTGAAATGAGTGGGGGGGAGGTGAGGGGGCTGTGTTGATGGGTTTGTGGTACTGTGCCAAGCTGTTATCTCCTTAGCCGGGTAGAAAATGATTTTATTAATTGCTTCATTTAACGCTCCCCGTGTCCCCCTCCTTCTCCCTCTCTCCCACACAAATACACAAACAACACCACAGAAACACACATACTCACATGCACAGCAGCCAGGCTACTTTTCAAACTCACCCTGTGTACACCTCTGTGACAGTTGAAATGTTCTCTCTCTCTCCCTCTCTGCAGGGACCTGTAGAGAGAACAGTACGGCCATAAAGGCCATATGCTGGCCCATTCAGATGTAATAGCGGGTTGGCCCAGGGAGGCCCAGCCAGAGGAGCTATGCTCCATTATGGCACATTATAGAGAAGAACAAGAGAGGAGCACTGTGTGCACGGATGTGTACGTGGAGCAGTTTTACTCACATTGTGGGGACTCTCATTGGGAGGCAGAAGCTGATCTTCAATATAAACCACTGTATTATGGAGGTAATGCTTGTTTCTTAGTGAGATTAGATTTAGGTTTAGGTGAGAGTTGTACAAGTGGCCACATGTGATATGGAAAAAGTAAAGAAATTAATTGAATGAAATGAAAGCCAGTGCAGTGTCCTCCTAAGTGGCTGAAACTAGGCTGCATGTGTGTTGGTGTGTGGAGGAGAAGCAGACTGCTGCAGCTGGGTCAGTGCACCCAGACCCCGCAGGGGTGTCTTGTTAGACATACACACACATACACACACTGGACTGGCTCGGCAACAACAATAACCTCTGAGGTCAGACAGAGCTAGCGCTGCATTAGCCCCAGTGTGAACCTGCTGAGAGACAGAGCGAGCCAGTACAGCTGGTGTTAACCACCCAAAACATACACACACACACAGTGGCAGAACAACCACAATGGCACCAAAACAGGCATCATGACTGCTCCAACACATTCAGAGTACACTGTATGTATAACTAAATAAACATTTCCACAACACTGAATAGATTATTGACTGGCTCCATGTTGTAAGTGGCTCTATTGAAAACTTCACTGCTCCTCAGATGAGCCTCCCATGTGACAATGAGATGAATAGAATCAATGCAGCAAGAAAAGTAAACTACCATCTCTCAAAAGGATAGGAAGCACCTGTCATGAAAGGCTGGCTGCTGCTGAGCTCTACAGTTTTGCCTTTTTAGAAAAGGGTTGCAAGTCCATGAGTTAAGTGTTTCTGCTTATGAGCAGTATTGTTTTCACGTGTATGTACAAGCTCATCTCTGCTGCCAAAATCTGTGCTCTCATACAGCATACCTGGCAGCGCAGCAGTACTGTATCTTTGCCTGTGGGAACACACTTGTTTCAAGCTGTCAGTCAGGCATGTTTATTTTCCCACTGTAGCAGTGCCCACAGGTTCCTGGTGCTCAGCTCTGTCACCGCTCCACCATCCCAGCCATGCCAACAGAGCACTCACACAGGGAGGGCGGTGCAGTGGGCAGGGTGAGAAAGTGAGGGAGAAGAGAGGAGAGCAGAGGAAGGAAGAGGCTGGAGTCTTAAGTGTGTACGACGCATATACAGTATCAGCTTTAAAACCGAAAATGGAAAGTTAGAGCAATAGATTGTGGACAGCAATGATAAGTGACTGATTGTTGTAAGGCAGTCGATGAAGAAGTGGAAAATTCAAGGCTTTGGTGTCTTTGAGGCTTAGTATCAAAATAGACACTGTGGCTCCCAGGAGTGAGCACTGATCCAACCTGGGGACTCACAGATAAATGAGCTCAAAGCAACACGTCGCCTGCACAAGTTTTAATTAGGACTGTCTTTCTGTATTTTTTTGGAGGCAAAAGTTAGGAATGCTTCATTTAGTGGCTTTAACATCTAATATGTAACATATGTTAAGAAATTTGCATATATTAATCACGTTAGAGATTGGATTTTCAGATTGGATTTTCTGCAGAAGTCATTATGCTCACGCCCAAACGCCTCAGCGCTGCAGTTCTGCTCCTCTATAGCAGCGACAGTGTTCCATATAGATACTTTTAAATTAGGAGTTGACTTATGTCTAACCCTGTCACAGGTGTCAGATAATTTGGCCTCCTGCAAGTTTTTGAACCAACCACCATTACTTTGTATATTTGTGAAAATAGTTTTCATTCACTTGTATAAAAACAGCAGGTAATAACTGACAGAAATATCATCAGCCTGAACTCCTGTCATCAGTCATTTCTTTGCATATTTCCGTAGGATTTGTATGTTGAAGTTACTATTTATGTCATACCTGCCCTGTGCAATCTTGTCTAAAATGCAGAAATGCCATTTTTATGTCCTAACTTTTTATGTGCTAGTGCTCAACATCTGTGACTACAAATTATTAACTAGAATCCAATTCTCAGTCAAAGGTCAAGGTCGGAGGAAAAAAACTATTTCAAAAAATGTTCATTATTTTAACGTAGGGCAAATTAAAACAACAACAAAAAAACATATCTCTAAAAAATCATGTGATTTCTTACTCAAACTAAAAATATCAGTTGATTTTTTTTTCTTTTGCCTTTGTCAAATATGATGTTGCGGTATCTTTGGACCGTTGTCTTCCTGAATGCAAAATAAAATCTGGATGAAATTTGCACTTTTCTAAAATAAGTAAGATAAATATTCATCTATATTATAAAAACCAAGTGGCCTCTGTGTGCGTGTGTGTGTGTCTGTGGAATCACACAAATTCCAGAAAGAGCTGAGTGCTGCAGTTTGGCATACTTATGTATTTTTAGTTAAGGAAGGCAGTAGTGAAAACGGCAAGTTGATAGGACCAATATTTTTGGAGATATTAGTGAATTTGTCACACAATAACCGTACAATTATGTTACTATGCCCAGAACGCTTTGGCGGTGACTGCTGGACAAATGTGGGAGACCATGCACAAATACACAACAACATAAAAACTACCACATCTAGAACCCGTGGATCCTCACAGTTCTACACACTAGTTGTATATGTATGTGCATGCAGAATTTTTCAGACCATTTTCTAATGCATTTGTCTTGTTGTATGGTAGAAGTAGTTACCAAAACCTTTAGCTTTCTCTGTGATGTTGAATACACACCTGTTGAAGCACAGCCTCCCTTTCTGATCCCACAGCATCCCCCAACAGTATCCACTCATCCACACACACGCAACCCATTACACACCCTACATACACACTCAACATAAGAGAGTTGAAGATCCTACTTTCACCTGTGATAAAGAGGGACATCTCATATTCACAGTCATCACCACTCGGTTGCACGATTCACATACACACACATGCACACACATACACACACACACACACACACACACACACACACACACACACACACACACACACACAC
>JAPTYQ010000019.1:25629010-25646739 GCA_029814465.1 Ostorhinchus cyanosoma
ATGATGAAACTGCAATTACAATACAGTAATTTTTCCTTTCATTGTTCAATATTTTGATCAATTATTTATTAAATATAAATAATGATGAAGAAATAAATGCTTTTTGGAGCTTCTATAAATATAATCGTCTTCTCTATTGGTAGTGCTAATGTCCAGACGCCATAGAGATAAGCTAAAGCTTCTCTGTGTATCTAAACCTATGAGGTCAAACATGAACATGTAGGAAAATGTCCAATGGATGCGCAAGAGCTCAAGGTTAACAGGAAGCAGCAAGTCATAGACCATTGGACACCGCGGTAAAGTCAGTTTGACAATGAGGGTTCAACAACTTCGATCAAAGTCCTCTTAACCATACATTTCAACCTGAAACTGACTTCGCTGCCGTGAGCTTGACAGAAGATTGGTCAGGACCAAAACAAGCCTGTGCACAGATAGGGAAGGTAATCTAAAATTCTTTCTGTTAAACCTGTTTCTTGCGTGTGCCATTCCGTTTTTTACACCATATTCAAATCGTTGTAACGTAAAATCATTGAACCATAACAGTACTTATTGCGGACTAACACATCCTCGCTAGTAGAAGCCCAGTCAGATTAACGCTAATGCTAGTTTGCTACCGTTAAGTTGCCCGGCTAGCATGTATTAGCAGCAGCTATCTAGCTAGCTAGTCACTAGGAGTAGCCGGTTCAACTTGTCAGAAACTTCTGGAAACACTTATTTAGCTTCTCTACTGTGATGCTTGTATTGGAGCAAAACAGGTCACACGTGTGTATTGTATAGCCTATATTTAAGTTCCCCATTCCTTTATGTTAATGCAATTAACCTTAGCATAATTCTGGATTGTAGGAAAGCTAGCTAGTTTGTTGTCAGTCGTGTAAATGTAACGACTGCCGCATTAGCATAGAAGTAACCCTTTTGTACGATCTGCTTCAAGAAGATGCCTTATAAAACCGTGACTTAAATTGGCATTCAGTCTTGTGACAACCAAAGCATTCTAAGTTTATCCTTTTGAAGCTGTTAACATCCATTTTCAGGACACTCTACGATTGACTGAAAAAGACGAGACAATGGACATATCTGACAATCAGGACAGTGCGCAGTCAGCAAAGAAGAATGGACGAACCTCGCTGCTGGACAGTGGGGAGGACTTTGAGGTCTTGAATGAAGATGATATTGACGACGACCCCCCTCCACTGGAAGATGCCGGGGGTGGAAAATTGAAGAGTGAAGAAAAGAAAGGAAAAGAAAATGTGGACACAGATTCAGACCCTCCAGGTCTAGTTGAAGAATGGTTGGATGTCTTGGGTATGTGACTCTTATGAACTTCATCCCAACATTCTGTGACTGATTACATACATATATAAAATGTTTCAGTGCAATAGTTGATGTTTATGAACATCATAGTGGAGTTATTGCACAAGTTTAAAAACTGAAAATATGGTGATTTCTTTGGCTTTCAATTTTGTGCTTGCCAAAAAAGTGGCTCTGAAATAATATCTGTCTAAAGGTAATGACCAGCTGAAGAAAAAAGTATTGGAACCAGGGAAAGGGCGAGACAGTCGACCACAGAAAGGCCAGAATGTCAGGATTCATCTAAAGAGCTTTCTGACAGATGGGACACCTGTTCAGGAGCAACATGACCTCTGTTTCACACTGGGTGATGGAGATGTCATCCAGGTAAAAACTGCCTCGGATAATATGTATATTCCATTCAAAGAGTGATGTATAATGGGTTAGCGGTACATAAAAATGACAGCCACAATGAACGTTATACATGTTTTATGTCCACAGCTACTATCAATATATAAGAAATAAAATAGAATCATTTATCAATTAAAACCATAAAACTATCATTTTGCCATATTTTTCTGAATCTTTCTGTACTGACATATTCTCATTTCAGGCACTAGATCTCACAGTGCAGCTCATGGAAATGGAAGAGAAGGCTCTCATCCAGACTGATGCAAAATATGCGTATGGTACTCGGGGGAGGTAGGCAGGCATTGTTTTCAGCAAGCTATTATAGTGTACTGTATTAGCTGTTTTTAAAGTTGTAATTATCCAAATATCTTTTATTTCAAAGCATACTGTATAAAGTTAATCACAGATAAGAAAAAAGGCCCACAATACATGACAAATAACAAACAAACCAAGTTATATTTAGCTTGCAGAAAGTGTTTTGGCATTCTCAGTTTCTAGGACTGTAATGGTCAAAATTCCTTGCGTGCAGTCTAGTTTTTAATGTCACTTACTCATTTTCTTCATCTTGGCTGCTTTTCTTTGTGTCTCCAGTGTTGACCCTGAAGTCCCCCCGAATGCTGAGTTGTCCTTGGAGGTTGAACTGTTGGAGGCCACTGATGCTCCAGATTTGGAGCTACTTCCCCCTGTTGAAAAGATTGCCCTGGCCAGTCATAAAAGAGAGAGGGGCAATGTCCATTATCAGCGTGGAGATTACGCTTTTGCTGTCAATTCATATAGCATTGCCCTGCAGATAACAGAATCTAGTTCTAAAGGTGAGATCCAAGTTAAGGAGCCAAAAGTGCACAGAGTCTATCGGTCAATATAGGGCATATGGGGTATTATACATGTGTGGAGTTTTGTACACAAAGAGATTATTGAAGTTTGATTGTGGGGTTTAGAATATTTAGATTGAATCCAAAGAGATTTTTTGTAATATGCCCTAAATGGTCAAAACAGGCCAGTCAGAGGTATCTACAGATTTAATCAATATATAACTCATGTTAATGTAATTATTTTAACTATTCTTTTTTGTTCTGTTCATGCTGTGGTTTCTTCTGCTGCAGTTGACATAAGTACTGAGGAGGAAAATGAACTGATAGATGTGAAAGTCAAGTGTTTAAACAACATGGCTGCTTCTCAGCTGAAACTAGACCACTATGATGCAGCACTCAAGTCTTGCGTCTCTGCATTGGCCCACCAACCCGAGAATATAAAAGCTCTTTTTCGTATGGGAAAGGTATGGTTTGGGTTTTTTTTTTTTGTCTTTTTTGTTTTAACTTAATTTTAATTGTATGTAGTTGATCCTGTTTTAAGACATGTGTCTTCCTGCTACAGGTATTGGCCTTACAAGGTGAATATACAGAAGCCATTCAAACTCTGAGGAAAGCACTGAAGTTGGAACCAAGCAACAAGGTGCTCATTGTTGTATTTCTGCTGTTGCAGCTTTTCATGTCACCAAATAGCTGTTCTGCCTTGTAGCCAGTAGATGGTGCCATGTGCCCAGTTTTCACATTGCATAGTTTGTAGCAAGGTCAGGTGGACTGCTGAATCATCATTTCAAGGGATCTGTTTTCAGGTTGAGGCTGTAAATAGGTTTGCCCTGCACACCAGCCACATCTAATGCCTAGCTACAGTTCCTGTTCCCCTGCTTATATATGCAAGTCTTTGGCTATCTGTGCACAGTTGACAGAACTCAGCTCTGTGTGTGGGCTTTTGGATCAGCTGTAAGCTGCAGCAGCACCGCACTCATGCCCAGAATCCCCCACTTCAGTCCTACACCAATCTGTGAAACGGCATGTGGCCTGGCTGCCACTTCAGCTTTTCATCGAACACATGCATTACAAATATAACAGATTCATACATTTTGTGGTGGTTGAGTGCTGAATGGGCCTGCATGGGAAAGGTTTTCATATTTGAAGTACACAGGCACACTGTGGACGGTATGCACCAGCAGGCCCTTTTACACAGCAACCATCAGTTATTTGCGTGTCTGCACTGATGTGTTTGGAAATTGGTCGTGGATTTTTTTCTTCTAATCTTCTAAAATAGATGTTCAATTAGTGCTGCAATAATAAAAAGAGTCCTTAACCAAACTCATGTTCTAACTACATGAGTTTAGTTAAGGAGAACAGTGGGTGTAAAATAACAATAACAGAATGTTCCCATTATAATCAATGAGGCGGTCTCAGACAGTCACAGGCATCATGGAGTGACAAGATGATGCATTCGCTTCCCCTGGAATTGACAGACATACTGTCTGCATTTATAACAGTGGTGTCAGCTATTTACGCCCCCCATCTTCAACTTTGATGGAAAAAAATTATTTGTCTGCTGTGTTGTCCAACACCTCTGGTATAGACAGACGTCCTCAAACTCCCTCAGTGAAGTATTTTGACAGACCAGTGCTGGTATGCGCATGTTACATGTTTGTTTTTATATACTTCATCCTTTCCCTGCGCACAAGACAATTTGTTCCCTTTTGGCTTTTCAGTTGCTAACTGATGATACATCAGTCACGCCAATTTGCCAAGGGTGTCTTTCTCAAATACTGTTGTAAATGTATCTGCTTAATCTTAGCAGACTGGAATAAACAAATCCTTATGATTGAGGCTTGGAAAGACACTCACAATGAAGCTCTGTGGTGTTCCATCAGTGTTTCTTCAACACTTTAACAAAGCACAAACTGTCATCTCTGATGGGAATGGTTTTCCTAGTCACTCATCAGTTTTAAGAGCAGTGAAGTAAATTATATCTGAGACACTGTTCGAACAATGATTCAACCCATGTTCTGGAATAATTGTGTGTATGTGAGCTACATGGTACAATAACTTTGTGATACGAGCTAGTGCACAAAAAAGAATTGCATAAAGTATTTGTTTTTCTGTATTTACTTCTAAATCACTGATCTCACTAACAATTGTAGCAATGGTCTCACCCATTCACTGCAGTGATAAAATTGCTTGATCATAACCCTTATAAAAAGCCTCTTGATGTCTTCTATCATACTTTATAAGTTTGTCATCATCCATGTGGTAATGGAAATTTTTTGCCATTCTGGCCTATTTCCATTAGCCAACTTTGGGATGCTCTTAACATATGGAAAGAGATTTGAATGGTTTACTCAAGTGTATGTGTCACACTTGTCTTGTTCTTATTTTATAGACTATACATGCAGAGCTCTCTAAGCTGGTGAAGAAGCACTCAGAACAGAGGGGAGCGGAGCAGGCCATGTACAAGAAGATGCTGGGTAACCCGAGCAGTAGCAGTAACAGTACACAGAAACACCGGGCCAAGTCTTCATGGGTAGGGCTGTTATTCCCTGAGCAAACAAAGGCTTTTTTAGGTTTAGAATTCCAGTTGAATCACTTCTATGACATAATCATCTTATGCTGAGGCTAAATGATATTATGATCTTTAATGGAATATTGATAAAGTCATTAACAAGTGCCATAAGCAGTGTATGAATATTTAAAGTCAAATGATTATCCTACGATGAGCTTTTTACTGTACTGTATTCTATCCAAAGTGATTATTATATACACTGTATTCTTATTTCCCCAGGGTCTCAGCTGGAAGTGGCTTTTCGGTGCCACTGCCGTAGCCATCGGCGGCGTAGCATTATCCGTCGTCATAGCTGCTAGAAACTGAATCAAGTGTGAAGTGACAGCTTGAACCTACAATGTGAGAGCCTATACTCAGAAGCACATCTGGCCTTGCCTTCTGACTTGTGGTCAACGGGGGTGGTGATCTCAGTCGGCCAGTCGTCTCTTCACTGTCACTGTCTTTTCTCTGCTATGTTTGAGAACTATGTGACAACCCGTAACACAACAATATTTGCATATGGAAAACTTATCTCCTACTATATAAATGTGGAAGTTTATTCATATCTGTCATGTTGCCAGACACTGTTTTCTTTGCTGCCACTGTTTTTGTCTATGGTAGTTAATGTAAATATCATTAACTCACCAAAAGGATCCATTCAAATAATTTCCCTTATAAAGATAGCTACTGTGATATGTTCCTAAGTTTTATAGTTTTGAGTGTCACACTGTGCATTTAAATTAATGTTAAAGACAACAGTTTTAATCATAGTTCAGTGTCCTTTGTCTACTTTATGGAGTTAATGCTGATGCTGAGGTGGCATCTTGTGCTCATTTTCTGTCCCATTCCTTCAGGCTGGACTAGTGCACAGAGTGATTAGAAAAGTTGAAATGTCCAATGTTTTTTTGCCTTTCAGCTAAAGTAGACATTGCTTTTTCTATTCTAATGTTACTATCTGAATCAGGGCAAAGAACGGTACACAGAATGTTATCAGATTAAATAATAAAACAGAAGAAGAATTTATTTTATTAATCTTTTTCTCTCTATTATACCTCAGTTTTTGATTACTAAGACCAAATGCTAAAAGGTGTCTCAAAGTGAAATGATAGGTGTGTATGTTTTGCGACCCATTCATTTTTGCCTGTGAAGATCCTTTGATTATGTTAATTAGTTGCTTATTTATTTCAATGTTTTTTTGCTCTGATTACTTTCTTACATAAAGTTGATATCTCTGAATCTGTGTATTCTTCAGAGTCTGTGGTCAAGAAAGCCAAAAGTTGCATCATGTGTTCGGTTCGTGACAAAGTGATTGATACGTTTTTCTGTTCCTGACATTCCCTTTATTGATAATTTTATATTCATCACAATAAAGTGTGTGTGTGTTATCAAAGTGCAGTTTCCTTTTCAGTCTGAACTGGACTCAGAATTCCTTTTTGTAGTGTTTATCACATACCTCAATGACTAGGAATTTAGTAATTTTCCAGTGATGCCATGTTTTATTCATGTCCTGGTCAAATATCAGTGCTGATCATGTCAGAACTACACAGAACCATACAAATGAAACAGCAGATTTGGTTCATGTTACTCCTACATTAAAGACCCTAAAACATTGTTAGAATGTTAGATATTTTTCTATTCTTGTTCTGTTTGTTTACTGTTGGACACTCCCATTTTTTGGGATATTCCCAATGTGAGCTTTTCTTTCCAAACACTGACGTTGTGCTGACGCATTCAGATGACCTATCGCTTCCCTCTTCTCATATGCAATGATCATTCTTAAATTCTGTGAGACGTGAACATTTTTTTTTGTATTGCTCAAATATTTTCTTAACAGATAGAAATGCCAGAAACAAACACTTTGATCCGCTTGAATAGGCAGCAGTCACTTGGGAGAAAGTAAATGTAGTTTAATTTCACAAAAAAAAAATAGTGTTTTTATTTTTTTAGACATATTTGGATACAGCGTGTATGGGGGTTAATTATTTTACTCATGTGACTATATAGGGGTTGATTATAGCTCCGTGGCCGGTTTTTGAATATTCATTGAAAAGCAACGGGAGTTCTCGGTTTACGACGGAGTAAGTGCGTGCGTGCGCGTGGGAACGGTAGCAAGATGGCGGCGCTGAAGGAGGAGCAGTGCTACGGACTGTCCTGTGGAAGAGTGAGCAACGGTAGTAATGTCTCCGTCTTTCACGTTAAACTCACTGACAGCGCACTGAGAGCGTTTGAAGGCTATCAGAGCAGCAAGGTAAATGGTCCTTCTCCGTACCGTGACATTTTAATTGTCTTGTGAAGTGGGTCCAGGCGGCTGTGACAGGCAGAGTGAGGTCAGTCCCCACTCTGTCTGCCACTGCTGCCTTCATGCTGCGATACACCGCTACAGCAGGCTGCCTAAGGGTGGCTGCTTTGGCTTCAGAAGTGTCTAGGAAAGTGGCCACCAGCTCACGACTGATTTTAGGTCCTCGGTGGTTCTTCGGTGTCATGTAGCTAAACCCAGACTCACTCAACAGCGAATGCTAAACACCGTTTTCGGAGATTTGCCCAGCTCCTGCTCCGTGCTACTGGACACTGAGCCCACAGCAGTTATTTCATTGTATTATACTCTTGTTTTAGTTGCTCTAACAGCTTTAACTATGCCCTTATGAAAAGTTTCCAAATCCAGAATGTCTATAGTGATTCATGAAATGTGACTGTAAACACGGAACAACTTCGGTTCAGTGTACAGATGTTTCTAGCAAGTTTGTTGAGCTGTCAATAAAATCTGGTTGCTAGCTAAACTAGCCAACACCTTCCAACAAGTTTCCGTAGGATATACAAGCCCCGGCGTCACTCAATATATATTTTTAGTTTTAACTTACTTGGGAAGTGTTGCCTTGCTTTGGTATCAAATGACAACATGGTGAGTATTTTAGAAAAGTACTTAACGTTATTATTCATGCAAAAAGTGGCCATATTCTCTGCCAACTCCCTCATTGCCCCTAAAGGCTCATGCACACAGAACAGCCTTAATAGTGCGTCAAAGCCATTAAACCTTCCATGTAATATTTTACTGTTGGTGGAGGTTTTAAACTATGAGTTAGGTTTTCTCTGCAAAGGCTCTTGTACTGCTTGCTTGGCTTCTTGTGTAGAGAGCTATAAGTCTGATGATGGCCATCTAACGTTTCAGCTTCTATAAATATTTGACAGGGAAAACCTGGCAGGCCATGAGGAAAGGGCCTTATCTCCAGCTTCAGTGGCTCTGTACAGCAGGACTGTAGCTAAGATAAGCCAGAACAATAAAGCAGTGACAGGTAATTTTGTGACGACTAGATGTAGGAATGGCGTTAATTAAAGTTGTGTGTTGCATAAATTGTAAAACAAGAAATGCTGTCTTACCTATAGTAGACATATTAACCAATAATGTAATCTCTTTGAAGTTATTAAATGTCTGTTGTAGGCCTAAGCAATATTTAGTTTTACGTTATTGCAAAGGTTGTGTAATAAAGTCTGTGCTTGTCAGGTTAGATGGGACTTTCCCAAGTATTCAGGGGCTCTGCCGATTTTACTGGCATAGGGATTTCCTAGAATGCTGCACTATTATGTGACTTCCAAATTGTTGTTTTACATTGGAGGGTCTCAGTTATGTTCCAAATAGTCAATAATTTTTCAAATGTAAATTATTATCACTTGGAGATTATGTGTACAGAGCTACTGTTACTGGTGCACTAATCTTATCCATGGATATAGAAAGGTGTGTTCTCGAATCATTTTTTTTTTTTTTAGATTTTAGATGCATTTGTTTGAAGTGCCCTGTGCAGACATGCTTCTCTACCCACCCAAGATGTGTTGCTCACTGTATACTCTATGTATCATCTCCTGCTCCTTGTTATGTGTGTTAAAACTCTTAGTCACTCTTTGACCAGATCTAGGATATTGAGTAATCCACTGTCTGCTTGGTATAAAGCAGGTACGTGGCATTTAGTTAGGGCATAAATTCAGAACATCAGCATGGTACAAAGTATATCAGTTTGGTTGCTTCTCTTCAGCTGACATGACTGTTTAAACTGGACTCGGAGAAAAGTATGAGGCCAGGGGACTCAAATATTTGGATATATTTTGTGTTTTGTTTATGCCTTGAACCAGTAATTCAGTGTTGGTTATTTATGGTAGGGCAGGGTACTTTCTTTTTACCAAGGAGACCATCAGACAGCAGCCGCTTTATATGAGATTGGGGAACATAGCCTACATGCATTCATATATGTGGGTTGTTTCATTGAGGACCAGTCCAGTCACAGCCGCTTCAAAGATGACAGATGTTCACCATATATCAAACCACACATCTAATCATATTCATAATAACTATGCCTAGGCACACACATGCCATATGTAACTATAAACATTCATTGTGTAAGTACTTGCACTACTTCATTTTACTGTACAATTGAGGTCAAAAGTTTACATACATCTTGGCTTAATGCATTCAAGCTATGCATGTCTTCACCATAATACAATACTTACTGCACTAAGGTGGTCTGAATTTGGAAATGGAAAGTAATAAAGAAATGCACACAGTTTCAGTTTGTTCATTATTAAATAACGTACTGTGAAAATATGTGGTTAAACGCAATCAAATATCCTCATTTGTTTGGCGTTAACAGAGAAGTTGAATGCTTGTACTGATGTCATACAATACACCTGATAGATATCTGACCTCAATTTTTCTTGTTGGTATGCATGAAGCTTTTCTTACTCAAAATGATTAACACTGTTTATCTGTCATCTTTTGGTCTAAGATGTCTATAGAATATGCCTCTACACATTTTTCTGTGTGGGGGATTGAAAGTAGTAGCTCACAATTGATGTTGAAGATACCCCTTGGCTAAATTCATTCAAACTTTTTCCACAATTCTAAGCATTTAATTTGAGCTTCTTTTCCCTCCTCAGTTTACTTTGCCCAATTACTTTATTATTCTTATGAAAGTTATCAAGCCTGAAAACTCCTAGAAATTGACTTCATGACTTGAGAAACTTCAGATTGATTATTTGTCATTTGTGACACTTTTTAGAGCCTGCCTTCACCCCCACTGCCCTTTTGTTTGCCCTTCTAGGAACATTATATGAAATCAGTAAGACCTCTCTGGAAGAATTATGCATTCACAAAAAATATAAAAATGATAAACACAAAAGTTGCCACAATAACACCTACAAGCAATAGTACGAAAATATAAATGTTTCCAGCAGAATTCAACTATCTGAGAGATATTTGCTGAAATACAACAAACCCAACAGTTCTAGGGCTACACCACTGAAAACTAAGAAATCTTTCACTTAACACTAACTTCATGCATAAAAAACATCTTTGTCAGATGTTTGTTACATGACTGGTTGGGTGAATCAGCCAAGGTCTTTTCAGAACCACAAAAAGCCAAATAAATATGAAATCGGTGCAAGAGCATCAAAACCAACAAAGTCTCTGTACATAGTAATAATGGGCCACAATTATGTGAATTCATGTGGAACCCATCCAGTACCTAAGATGTCTGGTAAACTAGGGAAAACCCTGGGTTTGTTTATGTTTGTGTCTTTGTGCATCTGTGGTTATGTAGGTTGAAGATGGTTATTTTTTATAAACAAAAAGGAAACATTATTGTTGTACACATGGCCCCCAAACTATATGAGGGCCACGTGTCTCTTTTGGGTGTTTTTGATGCAAAATACTGCCAAGTTAGATGACGAGAGATCAACAGATTAACACACATTCAATGTAGAAATTGGGGAAGTGAGCAAACACCAGCAGGCTCATGTGTAAACCAGTACCATCCCAGACTTCAATTCATTCGTATAAATCTTGGCACCTAGCTTGCACAATAATTTATGCAGCTTGCACATTTGAATGGTGTCACTGTAAAGTTATGCTTACAGGTGTTGCAGTGCACTTACAGTATAGGCTAACCAAATGCTGATTCAGTGAGGCGTTTACTAACCAATGTACCAGTTGCTAATAACCCCATGATGATCTAGTGTTAGAATGTCTGTGGTGTTTGGACATTGTGCAATAAGTCATCAGGTAGTGTTTAGTGTATTGACTGGTTATTGTGTGAGACTTGACTGTCAGCTGGTCCCTGTGTTGGTAAGTCCGATGACTTAGAGAAGTGGAGTTTCTGCCGCAGCCCAGAAACTCACTTTTTACTGATTGTGACATGAGCAAGGAAATGACTAATGCAACATGAGCGTCATCACACAGACAGTTATGGAGAGTACAGCTAAAAGTTTATAACATTGCTTCTGGATGACTGTTGACACGTTACCTTAGAGAGGCAACATTATTAGTAGTTAGTTATTGGTAATTGTGACTTACCTGATGACGACTATGTGAAATTTTTAAATGGGCATGAAACAAAAAACTAATTTTTGTTGACCTATGCAATTTAAGGAAAATTCATATTGTAATTCTGGGCAATATTGAAGTTATTTTTGAGTCAACTTGCTTGGTTATAATGGAAAATTCACAGATAAGTCATAGAAATGTCAAGTCAAACACACATACTTAAATCACCATTCCCAAATTAACAATACAGAAAATGTTAGTTATCATTTTGGAAGTTTAACAAAGTTGCTTTCTGCTCTGTCACTAAATCAAAACCATTAGTGTACAACAGCAGTGTTCAACTGCAGCTGGATTGAAACCTAGACTAAACCTTTTAAGTTCCAGTCTTTTACTGTTTTAGAATTGCACATGCAAATATTTTAGTTAATTTAACTGTACTCCTAGTTTTTTCCCAAATGAGGTTTATTCTGTGGTAGTTCATAGAGATTGTTACAGGCACATACTCAAAACGGGTCATACTAGTCAAATTATGTAGTGTGTGTGAAGTGTTTTCAGGAAAACCAATTTGTTTTTTATGTGTGTCAGATGTGAAGTACATACAGACTCGTGGATTGTTCAGCCAGGCATTGGTCTGAACCTCTACACAAACATCAATTGCATGTTTCTCATGGCAGACTACAAATATGCACATGCGCACTCATAAGTCTCTACAATTACATAATTATGGCTGGAGCATGGCCCCGATACTCAAATATGAAACATCACAGCCTCTGACTGCAGTGGCTGTGCATGACTCCCTCTTCATGGTTTGTGTGGTACCCCAATTAAATTACTTATCAGCCTCCATTCAGAGCACATAATCAGATAACACTTAGCTGTATAAAGTCCAAAACCAGCAACCCAGCCACTGGACAGCATCTACATTTGTATATATAGTCTGAATTAAATGTTTTCCAATTTCATTTTCTGCGGCGGCCCACTTGTTTTGTTACAACCAGTGTGCACACTCCTCTGATCCACAAGAATTTGCCTGTATTCATGGGTGAACACTGACCCTTCAGCAACCCTCTCTATAATCCATTATTTCAAAGCCCCTCATATTTTAGACTTGGATATTTTTAAAGTCAGGTTATTAAAGGGATCTTTATGCAGGTAAAGCTTAATCCACAGTTTACTGCTTTACTCATGGTGTTGAGCTACAGGCTTCACTAAGGAGGTCAGTTTTGTTCTTGTGTGTTGCAGGCATCTACATACTCCCCTATGGGAATGGTATGGGAAGTAATGGAGACTGGGTGGGATTTAGTTGCTTGACACTGGTCAGCCTTTGCCAGTGCTATGGTTATTTAAGGAATGCTGACTCCCCAGTTTCAACAGATCACGGAACAGTACTAAGGCCAAATATGACTCTAAATGTCATGGTGTTCGTCTGTCCTGTGGTGTGGTTGCCACAAGGGACCGTGGTAACCTGGTGTCACTGCACAATGAGCAGGCTGACTCGATGTTATGTTGCATGGGTCATAGGTTGGCCTTGGTTCACAAACATGGGTTTTTTTTTTTTTAACCAGTCTTGAAAGCACTGTGACATTTGGAAACAGATACAACTAAAGAGTTTTAGCCAGAACCCATAAAAACGAGTTAATGCACAGGTTTGGTATGCATGACTTATCCTTCCAAGGTATTTACTGCGTATCACTCTGAGGAGTAGTTTGGAAAATAAATGAAGCTCACCTCACATCAGAAAGGTGGATACACTGTTGAGGCCAAACCTTGAAGGAACTGTAGTTAAATCTATTATGACCATTCTGCATTTGAGATGACTCATCATGAAAGGAGATCCCACTTTTTTCCTAGTATTGTCTTTAATTAATTCTTACCTCAGAGTCCAAATACTTATGTCAGTGTTGAAAGCCCAGTATGTGGTAACTGTACATAATAACAAAAAAATTAGCAAACTATCTCTTTTATCATTTTATCAATTTACCGTGAAGCATTAGTCACAGGCCCAAACCTACCTTTAATTACATTATTTGGTGTGAAACATTGGTTTAAACAAATCCACTTGGAAAAAATGTCCAGCAGCAATTTACCATTCAATAACAAAAATGGCCTTTCATCCTTGGTTTGACTGCAACATCATGCAGTGTAAAAAAATAGATAACCAGTGCTTTGTATTAAGATTAAAATCAGGGCTGCATAGGAAACAAAATGGTCTTGAAAAATAGTAACCTCATCAAAACATGCTTCATTTGTGATATAATGCGTAACAGTAAATAAAACCACAGCTATTTTAGAATGTCCTTCGAATTAACGGTATTTTACAGTTCCTAAAGTTAGTGAACTTCCCATTTCCACACTTTTGCTGTAGATTCGATCACTTTCATCATTTGAAAGCTGCTATGAATGCCAAGTCATCATTTTTACGCTTACTTCAAGTCAAGGCCCCCAATTACCTGATTTGTAGCTAGTATAACTAAAACAACTAATCTCTCAAGAGTTTCAGTGTCCTCACACAACACATTTCTGGCCAAGACTAACAATAACAGTATGAGCAGATTATTGTCATTAGATTGAATGTATCGTTCTCATTTTATGATGAGGTGAATACACATTGAAACAAGGTCCAAATTTTGTGCTTTGCTGTTAATGCTACTGTGTATATAAAAAAAAAAAACCAACATACTGATATCCAAGTGAAGTTCAGTGCTTTTTTTCCCCCTTACTACTATTGGGCTTTCCAAAATGGACAACTCTGAGAGCAGTCGTCTCATGTTATAATTCTGACTTAAATACTATGCGTCATGCACACTGCACAGTCATCCTTAGGTGCTGTGTGGCAGAAAAGGGATCAAGTTTACAAGAAACTAAATTGAAACACGAAAATAAAAAAAATGACAGAGCCAGCTGAGTTATTGGACTGTGTCTGGAGCTGAGATGATTGTTGTACTGTAAAACTGTTTATAATCCAAAGAGGAAAAAGATGAAAGATAATCATTTTTCATGGCATTTGAGTAGCAATGGATAATTGTTTTGAATCAGTTTACAAGTATTTTGTGTTTTATTTGTTGAAAGGGTGTGATGATGGTGCACTGCTGGCTGACTGGGGCCTTTCTGTGTGGGTTCTATCCAGGTACTCCTGCTTCCTCCCATAATACAAAAACATGGTGGTTATTTGATCAATGTAAATCACCCGTAGGTGTGAATGTAAGAATAAATGTTTGTTCAGCTGTATATGTCAGCCCTGTATTCAACTGACAACACATCCAGGCTGCATCCCACTTTCACCCAATGGTAGATTGGGCTTCAACCCCCCACCCCCTCCCCAGTCCAAAGGATTAGCTAGTTTGGAAGTTGATTGATCGATTGACTCAATGAATGAATTAGTTGAATGACACCTGACCACATGTTCTAAATAAACTTCACCCATCATCTGAAAAAGAAAAAGTAGAAAAACTATGTCCATACACTAGACCAACAGTAAATAAGAAATTACTAATTTATTATTAGTTGGTTTAAAAGATTGTCATTTTATCACCGTGCTGTTTAGAAAATTTACAGATGACACCAACCTCACCACATGCCTACAGCTTCAAAAGTAAATGAAAATAAAACTTGACCAGTGAGAATATGAATGAAATAATGCAAAATGTGAACTTTATTTCCATTCACACTAATGGTCTACACCGGCACAGGCTATGAAGGTGTCTCACCCTTTTTGCCCTCCATCCCCTGTGGCCTGTTTTGTTGTTGGGGGTTCCAGTCCCTCTAAAGCAGGGGTCACCAACCCTGGTTCTCGAGATCTATTATCCTGCATGTTTTAGATGTATCCCTCTTCCTACACATCTGATTCAAATGATGAGCCTATCATCAAGCTCTGCAGAAGCCTAGTAATGACCGTCAGGTGTGCTGGAAGAGGGATCCATCTAAAACATGCAGGATAGTCGGTCTGGAGGACCAGGGTTGGTGACCCCTGCTTTAAAGGGTGAAGTAAGTGGTGGCTGAACCTCCACCTGTCTGCCCTCTTCAGCACACAGTCAAAAAATGATCTGTATGCAAGTAGAATAAATAGAGTGGCAAATTCATGGCATTTGTTTGAACTTGTCTCCATGCCATGTTGGGGTGCTGAGAAAATCACGTGCATATTCCTCTGAGTTGGTAAATATTGGTGCTGTTGGCATTAAATAAGGATTGGCTTGCAGTAGATCTTTAATTTATCTGCAGTTACTTTATACCTGGTTTTCTTATGTCTAAAGACGTAAACCACATTACCATAGGTTGAAATGAAAACTTCTTCTATCTTTCAACTATGATTCTGCTCAACTGAAGACCTGGGCTCAAGTTCTGTGAGATGAGTGGCTGTGGATTTTTCTATTTAAATAAATGGCCTTAAAATGTGTCAAGAATTAAGCCATATATGTATAATCAAGCTTGCACTACATTAGCCAAAGGTATATTATCAGGATAATCAAAGATAGAAAGATCACTTTACCTTTAATTTGAGTGATTTATGAGTAATCAGGCCCAGATTCATATGCATTTTTTTTTATAATGGAAATGTCACAAGTACAGAAGTAAAGTAGGGAAAATTCTTTGAAGTAGGGTTGGGTTGTACTCGGAGTATGCCACTGATGATTTTAAAAGATGTGAGAATGTGTAACACAAACCTGACAGATTCTGCGTGTTCAGATCCTCCCCCTACAACTTAAAAAATGGTGCACACAAAAGAGATTTGTGTTGCGATCTCAAGTACAAGATCAAACGTAGCTCAGCATTCATCAAATGGAGAACACAAATGGCTTCAAAGGGTTTCTTTAAAGCATGGAAGCCAGTTACAGTAAATGCACCAACAGATAAACCCAATTAAGCTGAAATGCATGTGTGTTACTTTAGGCCCACATCTGACACTCTTCTGTCACCGCTATTTTAAAGAACTGAACTAGTACACCCTGTTTCTCACACAGGCCAAGCTCAGCATAATGCATGTCCACTTGCATTGCGATTACAGAGACGCCCAGTATGTTTTCAGCCTTGTACAGTACATTGCACAAAGTGTTCTTTTCACCTCTGAAATCCTAGACAGGTGGAACATCTCATCAGTGTGAGATGCAACTAAACACCTGACAGTTTTGGTGCCACAGCCATAACCACGGGGATTTGTGCATTGCTATTCCTGTGTGCCTCTACTACAAAACAAAGGACTCATTTGGCAGCGCAGCCTAAGAGAGTAGAGAGTTACACTTGTATGGTTGACAGTATAATTTGCATCCATGTCTATGCAAGTCTGTATTTTAAAATAACTGTGTATATTACATGCAAATTATTGCTGGAGTAACTTTTTTGTCATTGTTACTTGTCTTTTGATAAGACTTCTTTGAAAATGCAGCCTAGCAAACAATTTTACATACTTGATAAAACCTTTAAGCTTGAGTTGATGGTCTTTTACCATATTTACCTTTCAGAATATTGTAATCCAGATGGTCAGACGGAATCAAAACTTCTGCATTTGCCCCTAACACTGTTGACAGACTGTAGAATATAAGTTCATACCAGAAGATTTTGTCTTTTCACAATGGTCAGCAATGATTTTACTACTGTTCGAAAAATTGAGAGTGACTTGTGCACAACCAAAAACCATGTCAGAAATTCTCATTTCAGATTTGGAATTGGTATTCTCATTTTGGTCAACATTTGATGTTTTCCATCCAGTGGTGGAGGAAAGGTTTCATGGAATATTATCTATTTTTCTTCTATTTTTAGCACTCAACTTTATCCAGTCTTTTGATTCGGTCATTTTTTGGCCCTGCAGCTTTAAGTTTGTTTGTAGTGGAATGTTTTGTGACTGCGATCTTTGATGAAATATATGTATACACAAATAGGAATGAATCCAATGTCTGTGTTATAGTATTCACACAAAGTTCTATGAAATTCAGTTCAAGCCTGGAGGAAACACAAACTGAAAACATGGTTGGAAAATTTGAAGTTAATGCATGTGGATATGTTATTCCTATTTGCTTTTAGTAAAGGAAAACATGCAGTGTAGAGGTGCAATAAGCTGTTGTGTTTTAGTAGGAAACAAACTTGAACGACATTGTCAACAGTTCAGATTTATCACGGGCTGCTAGGCAGCAAGTCCATGCTCTGTCCAGCTGATCCCCATTCTGTTACTGGTTGGCAGAGTGTGGGAACATCCACAGCCTTGTCATCGATCCATAGGCAGGACCCATACTCTGTCCCTAAGGTTAGCTCTGTGGAACATTCTGGGCTCAGGTCCCAGAGAATAGTGACATGTCAGCAGCCCATTCAAATGAACAGGCTGAGGGTAGCACTATGTTAGCTGGGCTGGGGAGGGGAGGTGAGGGGAGGGGAG
>JAPTYQ010000019.1:25646839-25678065 GCA_029814465.1 Ostorhinchus cyanosoma
GGGGAGGGGAGGGGGAGGGGGAGGGCATTGGGTGGGAGTGCTAAAATGGGTGCTGTGTAAAACACTGCAGGGGTAGGCCATGAAGCATGGCTCCATGAAAGGTATGGTCTTCCTGGATAGGCTCTGTGTGTGCAGAAGTTAGGACACACTGAAAAAGTCTTTTTGTTAAGAATATAAATATGTCAATGAGTTTCTGTTCCTATGACTCTTCTTTTATTGATTAGAAAGGCTTGAGCAAGAGGAAAGGTTCCCAGAGTTCCCCAGTTTCCCAGACATGTGTAATTTAACATAAAATCTGGGATAAATCCAAATAATGAATCGTTCCCAGGGTTTTCCATCAGTCTTTATGTGGCTTGGTGCTCTCTGGGTCCTGGGATCTGAAATTATTCAAAGGAAGCTTTTTTTCCCTCATGGTTTTCAACCATTATCATTACTAAAAAGAAGTTTTCCTCTCCCTACTGTTGCTCCTGGAAGATTTGTCAGGTGTCTTCTTAAGGCCTTGACCTTTATTTGTGAAGTCCCTTGAGGTAACTGTGCATACTGATGTGCACTATATGACTAAAATGGAATTGAAATGAGCTGAACCATAATTGTTGAAAGAGAGCTCACTTATTACATTTACAGTCCAAATCAAATCATATTCATATCAGCATTTCCCCTTTAGTGGCACAGATGTGGGTTTGAGGGTCCTTCCCCTTCATATCTGTATTAAAAACAACTTAAAGAAGTTAAAGAAAATAATGAATGAACACTACCCAAAAGGTTTCAACAAACCTTGCTGAAGTAATCCCCCAGGGACTGACTACAAATGTTAGATCTGAAAGTCCTTTTAATTTGTTTTGACGCTCGTCACATAGATTTTACTTTTGTCTGTCTTTGGTGCTGTACCTAAGTTTTGTAATGGTAGGGAAAACCCTGAATCACCTCAAACAGCCTCAAACTGAGACCGTACTAAGTATTGTTTTAATTCAGTATTTTACTCATACACTGTTTGCTCAGTACTAAACTAATAGTGTAGGTGAGTGTATTGATGAGCATGAGGGGGTGTAAGAGGATGTGTAAGAAGTGTCAACATACCACTTCAGACTGTGTTGATACTTTCCTTTCTAACAAGTTTAACTGTTTGTTGCCTATTTGGTGTGTCCTGGATTATCCTCTAAGACAAATCAGCCAGTTAAAGGAGTGATATTTAGCTTTTTTAAATGGATTTATGCATTTGAAAACATTTCCTTGTCTACATAAACTGTAAATGCTATGCTTGGGTCAGAATTCTTCATTAATTCAACTCCACATGTCAATTTTGAACACTATTTCAGAGTAATGACACCAGAAAGGTCGTTTTGTTAGGGTCCAAACACGCAAATAAATGAATCAAAGACTAATAAAAGTGGGTTTAGCAAAAATATGACCCCTTTAAGTTACCCAAACTAGTAGCTATAACTTAAAACAAGGATGTCATCATGAAACTTTGGGCAAAGGTTGGGTTAGGTCTCTCTGTAGCTGTAGCATGAACAAGGCGCCTAATACTTTAATGCAGTTTTCACCTGGTGGCACCTACTTTATAGGCGTGGTACATCTGCGCAGTGTCATAATATTAAAGAATTAAATGGGTCTTTTAACACAGTAACACAGCAGCTTCACTTACTTCACTACCTGACCTTTCCTTTCAGTATGGATATCATTATAAACTGCTGGTTATGAAAATATATACCGTATGTGTATATGTGTCTACAGTATATATTTCTGTCTCTTCACCTACCCACTCATATGAGTAAGCTTAAGTAGTAGGTCATGTTTTCATGTAGGTGTCCTTTGGTTTCTCAGGACTGGGAATGGATAAGTATCCTGTGCTAATCCATTAAATAATGCTCTGAGTGATACTGAGCTTAAAGTGGAATGATGCCAAACACTGACTTGGACTTCATTAAAGTAAAGAGTGGCATAGGTCCTAAATGGAGGATCGCAGAACAACTCTTTGTATGCATGCTACATATGAAAAGCCTTACCCTTCTTGAACTTATGTCACCCTCACTCTTAATTCTACTGCAACACTACCAAGGAGGAAGTGACTTTGTTTGATCTCTGTGAATGTTTAGGTTCAACAGCTGTTTATAGCACACGTTAAATGACATAATTGAGCTTTTATAAGAAATTATTGCACAATGAGTTTTGTTGTACATTACAGTTGACATGTGACACTACAAATAAGTTCTTACCTCATATGGTTACAACATTGGTGTATTGCGTGTTTACCATTAAAACAAAGTGAAACTGAACGTACATGTAAAACATGAAATGGTAAACTGTCAGCAAAAAAGAACCTAGACTGTGGATGTGATACTGAGAACGCTGTGTACACGTAGGAGTGAAGAGGAAATGCTGTTTAGCCTTTCTTCTGTTACTAAGACTGTATGACACAAATTTCTTAAAATTGAATGTTATGCAAGACATGTTAAAAAATCGACATATGGAATGGCTTGATTACTGAATGGCTTGGATGATGTTAACGACATGCAAAACTGGAAAAAAATTGGTGAATAACTTGAGTGGCCATCTTCCTATAAAACCCGTGGGAATAGGGTAACACTACTCAAATGAGGTCAGTAGGTCCGCATATGAAAAGAATTAGGACATGGATGATTAGAGATTGTAATTCATAGGTCTGAATAGAAAGCTTTGTGAAACTATGTGGTTTGTCTGTGGCTAACAATTCTGTAAAACAAAGGCGTATTGGAAATTGTTTGTAGTTAGTTTCTAGTTGATGAGTGTACTTTAACATCCGGAAAGAAGAAGAAAGCATTCTTCCATTGCATACAGCCAGACGTTTACATTCATCCTTTAAGTCACTGGCTTAAACATCAGCATCTATGATCTAATGACGAACTGTTGCAGTCATGATGCATATTCTCATCCGTCTAATGCATCATTTTTTTAAATTTACGCTTGTACAAGTTGTCTATAAATTTGCAATACCATAATGCTGTTATTCATATCTTACAGGTCCTGTCTTCACGACCATTGATCAGATTTAATGGAAACCAAGGGGTAAGTATGCCATTGTACTCACTGCCTCCTCCTAGTACATTCCTGCACCATTTCTTTATTGTTATTAGACAATAGCAATAGCCTGCAATAAAAGATGATCTAGAGTAGAATGGAGTATCTACTGCATGCAAGCCTCCTAACATGATACTTGAGCAGAACACCTTAAACCAGTTGCCATCTAGAGCAGCAACAGTGTCAACATAGATAGCCTTAGATCACATGTGTTGTCTTACCTTAATATAGAATATGGTGTGAATAGAATAAATGTAGAAATGAAAGAAGCAGCAGTGAAATTAGGCTTAAATTGTTTTTGTAATCGAGGATGTAAGTAACCATGCCCTCTTCCTGCATCTGCTGTTTCTAATCATGACACTGACAAAATTTGGACAAGGCAAAGCCAGTGCTCACTTTATAAGCTATTACTGCTCCACTGTAGATAATAAACATCCTCATGCTCACAAACATTCTCTGCATAAGCAACTGTTTCCTGCAGGGTAAAAGCCAAGCATTGCATGTGTGAGCCTGCCTATTGTTAAACAGTTTCGTATGCTTAAGTAGTCTCTGTACACCTCTACAGTTTGACAAGCAGTTTATCTGAATCTTGTAGTGGTTTTTGTCCACACGCTTTGTTGTCACGATAAGCTTTTGTCTGAGGATCATTCCTGACAAAAGTTGTTTTTGTCTCTAAATACACAGGACACATATTACCTAATGGTTCTCTGCAGATTCACTGCACCCATTACCTGCTCCACACCTTTTCCCATGTCTGGTTGAGATGGTTTGGCATTTTAAGAAATGTGAGCTGAATGTGTGCTTAGGATTGAAGGATGATTAATGATTGACATGTTGCTGAATACTGCACTGATATCGCTTTTAGCTGAGGATGTTTAATGTGTGATTTATCCAGAAATGCATATTTGTGCGACTCTAGAGTTGACACATCCCTGTCCTTAGTGGTTACTTTGTTTAGTAAAATATTATTAGTCTCCATAATGCAGTGGTTAAATATGTGCATACAAATCACATTTTCTCTAAGAATAGATGGTGATGTATGAGATTTTTCCTAATGAAAATCTTTCAGCACTGCAAGAATGTTGAGATGTGGCCATTATGGAGCCTCCTCCTCATATCTGCTCTGAAATTCAACATGTTCATCATTTCATTAATTCAGAATTCATTTGGCATTTACATCACTTCAGATCCTTCTTTTCCAAACTTGAACAAGCTTGGCTCACCAGTTGAGTGTAAAGTAAAAAAAAAAAAATAATAATAATGATGGGACATAGTTCATGTTCCAATTTCAAATAGAAGTGCAAGTGTTTGTTTGGTATGAATTGTTAATTTGTGACTTCTCTGTTTGCTACCTTGCTAGCTAACTAATATTGGTTGATAGTATTATAAACAATGATGACATTATGTTGTTGGCTCTGATGGACATTACAAACATCCTGCACTGACTGAGAGGCCTTTCCTTCATTTGGATTAGGCAGGAAAGTGCATTTATTACCCCACCCCTGAAGGGGAGGCAAAAAGAGTATTGGATTTGTTTTGGTTTGTTTGTTTCTTTGATTGTTAACACTTTAGCAGCAAAACTGTTGGTTGAATTCAAACCAAATTGGGTTTATAGATTGCCAGTGACCCAGAATAGATCTTATTACATTTTGGGAACAGTAGGTCAAAGTTTAAATTTTTGATGAATTTTTAAAATCTTTTTTTCCCCCCATTTACTCAGAATGGGTGAAATGTCAAACATCTGTAGCCACAAAACTTAAGTTGAATTCATACCAAATTGGGTTTATAGATTGCCCTTGATGCAAAATAGATGTCGTCATATTTTGGGGAAAATTCGTCAAAGTTAAACATTTTTACAAATTTTCTAACCCTTTTCTTCCGCATTTACTTATAATGGGCGAAATTTCAAATGTCTATAAAAACATCAACTTTGTTTGAATTTACTACAAACTTGGCATATATAGAAGCAGTTGATAAGCTGGTGTCAGCACATGCATAGACATGATGATGACAGCTGGATTGATGCCAAAATAAGCTACAATACGTTTGAGGGGTGGGGTTGTTGTGCGCCGAACTGCTTGTTTAGTATTGTTTTGATGTTAAAATTGTCAGTTAAAGTCACGGATTTGTTTTGACCTGAACATTTTTGGGACACCAACACCAAATCAACATCCATCCCAATTCAACACTGAAATGGATGATCAGTGGAGAGATTGTGAGGTGACACTGTGGAAGTAAAACATGGGTGAATACATGTCTGTTTTTACAAGTTTATAGAAAGAACTCACCAAGAGAAGCTTCCACTTCCTATCAACTTGTAAGTGACACTTGTAAAGTTCACTGAACTCCACTTTGTACAATTACATGCTGTAAGTGAAATGTTACTTAGGTGAGTCAGTTTAGAACCATGGGAATCTGATATTTAAAAAAAAAAAAAAACATGATGAAAAATAATGTTAAGAGCCAAAAAGAACAATCAGACCTTGCAATAAATCCAGAAAGAGCTGTTAACGGTTGTAGTGTCACTATAGTCCTACGTAACAGGCAAAAGGTGTTTACATATAGAGGTGCTACCTCGTACTATAAATCGCACATACATTGTCAGTCTTCACACTTCATGCTGCCTGTAGTAGGTAGCTTGTTTTTATGATTTATTTTTTTTTAAGCTTTGAAGTCGTGCTTTGGGAATTCACTGAATGCATTCGGTCCTTCCAAAATAAGCACTTACAAAACTGTTATGGATTGAACCAGCAGCAGTCCACTAAATTTGTTCAGCATTCATAATTTGATGGTGGTTGTTCTTGCTTTTATTATTACGGTCTTGTTTTGCCTTTTCATTTGTATTTTTTACCTGGGTTGTTTTCATCATAAATGCTGTCTGTTTAGTTCTGTTTCAACACCACCTGAATATTTTTAAGAGGTTAAAGACGCACAGCAACTGAAAGAATTACAGCTGAAATACAGGTCATAGAAATACTCAAAGATGACATTGTTTCTAAATATTCCTTTTCTTGATTTAACTGTTTTTGGTGACACGTGCACAAGTCGCCAGCAACATCATATTTTTCAACATCTGCACAATGCAGATACAGTAGCAGAATTGATGTTTTGAATCTTATTTTTAGTTGTTGAAATGGTAAAGAAAAGCGTGCATTTTTTTTTTTTTTTTTGATGAGGCAGGCTCACATTGGTGGCAAATCTGTTAATGGTGAGATCAGAATGGAAGTGTGAAAGTGACTCAGTTATATAACAGATGGCCTGGCCGTTAAGATGAGATCCAGTATTCATTCACTCATATTTATTCATCTGATACAGCTTGTGAGTTTGAAGAATTAAATTCATGCACCACGGTTTCTTGCATCACACAGAGGAAAGAATTTCAACTGAAAACTGACAAATGATGCAGCTGTATGTATGCACTGTTTTTCTGTGAAGGTTTAAGTTCAGCTGCTTGTGAACAAAGTGAACATTTACACTCTATATGTCATTTTAGTAGTTGATGTAATTGTGTAACTTTGCTTATCTGTGAGTGGGACGTCCTTCTTTCCTGTAGTAACCCCATCTAGCTTTTTCTCACTTTCACCTTGGCTTTTTCTCTGAAGTGTTTGCTTCTGTCTGTCAAAGGTTGTGCTGAAACAGACAACAACTCTGTATGACAAAATGCATTTCATTTTGACTGCTGTGTTGTATCAGCAGGGGCTCTGACAAATAAACACACCACTGTTGAACATTGCTCACTTTTCTTTTCTACAAAGTAACGCACTGTCCTCCGTCATGGCGCTGCATTTGCCTGATCAAACACATGCAAGAGTACGTCCCTGGATCACTTTGTCACGCCATTTCTGTGTTCCTTCATTACTCAATGTTGTGACGTACTATTCGATATTATTATAAACCTAGTGTAGTGTTCTGGCATCTGACCAGTCTGCACACTCATGTATCTATGAAACAGGATTTTCTAGCTTGTTTTCTAGCCTATTGGTATCTGAAAGGTTCAAGGACACTCCCCAGCTATATTCAGTACAGGTCTGGTTTGGGTGTGAAAGTTTGTCTTGGTTTTTGGTACATCCAAGTGGTACACAGTAAGGACATTGAACAGCGTTAATGGCCTCAGTTGTTTGGCCAGTATTTGTCTTCTTTGAATTTTGCTGCCGAACGCCATCTGCAGTCATTTTCCTTACTTTTCATCTTTATTTTTCTTTTCATCTTCCTCAAATATTACAGATTGTGGCATTTAAATCATAGCTGGTGCCTCTTCTCAAGCACAAGAAGACAGCACATACAGTATATGTATAGTCTACTTTCTGTGTGCCCTGGATTTGACAATGTAGTTGATTTATGATTTACATCCTATAGAAAATATGAGGCCGTGTCAGGCAATGCAAAGTATTTGATCAGTCACATCTACATAAGTATGCAGTCAATGCCCGTTTGCTGTTTCTGTGCTCTGTCTGTTGCCCCTGGCCTCAGAGACAAGACTACAGAAACTTTGTGGAGGTCATCCCTCTTCAGCGACCCCAGCATGAAAAGGAGCATTGTTTGCTAGATGCCATGCAGAATGAGAAGATGAGGCTAGCTACAGGCACCGCAAGGAGGGGGTGGTCGGACAGCTTTTTAAATAAAAATGTACTTGTACGCATCAGAAAACTTGTAAAAAAGTTGTTTTGTGTCAGAGGTGGTTTGCTATAGCGTTGGTCCTGCCTTTCTTGCTGTGTTTGTAATCTTTTCTGTTTCATTGACTTGTGCTCCTCATTTCTGTTGCTCCATTATGTCTTGGTTTTGTGGCTTTCGCATTTGTACAAGAAGACTGCAAGTTTTGGACGTTTTTGGGAAAAGGTCAAGTTTATTTATATAGCACATTTATAACGACACAAATATATAGGTAAAATACAAGATATGGTAAAGTACACACACATAAGATATAGTAAAACTGATAAAAATAAATAAATTAAAATAGGTCCTTATCGTATGCAATACTAGATTTTCCTTGTGTTATAGGCAAGAGGATGGAGTACTTCAGAAAGAACCAACTTCCATGTTACACCTTTTGTTTGACTGTGTTGCCTCATGTGTCCTGAATTTTCTCCATTGTATATCATTTCCTAGGGAGGCTTGTTTTATGTGTTAAAGTCAGATACACTTTGTCTTCGTGGTTCCTGGTCTGTTACAGTAACTGTAACCCTTACCTTGTTTCTTTACAATCATTCTACATGCATGAATAATTTCTATTTCTTGTCACTCTGTCATCCTTTACACAGTGAGTCACATATTGACAAATTAGTCACTCCCTAGTGCTTTACATCTCAGTCAGTTCCTCTGCCTCCTAATCATCTCTGGATTTACGCACTCAGCCCACTTCCTCTGTTTCCACCAGAATGGTCTTATGGTTAGAGATTTGTGCTAGCTTTACATTTATGTTTGCACTGCAGAATACAGAAGCCAGAATGGCTTTTACTTTTTAAATTGTATATCGTCATCTCTTTATATTGTGCTCCTAATATAAATTGTGCAGTTGAGATTAGGCTGACTGACTATATGTATTTTTTATTTGCTATTTTTCACATTGCACAGCAATATATTTTGTTGCAAACAGTTGCATCACTATCTTTTTTTTTTTTTTGCACCTTAGCCTCAGTGTCACACTTAGATGACCGTCCTTTTTGTTCAGGGACAGGATTGAAGAAGTAAATGAAATGAAGTGGAATATTGAAATATTAACATGTTTTGTTTATTTTTTAGTGTGAGAGGAAAACACCTCAAGGCAAAGAGCCGACATCATTTTTTAGTTGGAACCTGGTGCCTGAAGCAGGTTTAAGTGGTGAGCCAGGTTACCTCTGGTTCATCTGTGTTTTTTTTGTATAACAGAGAGGCTTTACTCTTGATGCCATGGTAACTTAAAAAATAAGGATATACCGATACCCGTATCTGTCTGATACTGAGCGCGTCTACGTCTACTCGTAAAACTGCTCTGATACAACCACACCGATACCACTTTACACCAGTGTGACATTCACAGTGCAGCCAGTGGAGTGTATTGTCCATCCTTCGCGTACATTCTATACATAATTCTGTCTGTTTTCCGGGAGCTAGCAGATGTATACCCAGCTCCATATAAAGATCATCATATTATCTTATAAGGCTCAGTGTGAACCCAGATGGAAAAGCAAGACCACCAGGAACCGTGGAGGTAGTGGATCTTTTCAAAGAGCGCCTGCGTGAATTAGTGAAAAACTACTGACATATTTATGACAACTACCCTCATCAATATCAACATTATTATCCACATTAGTATTGCCACTCATGTCATCACCATTTTTGTTATTACTGACTTCTCAAAAAACGTCACTCTTCCTCGTGGTATTTGACAAGTTTGGTTAATTTAGCGCGGCACCCTCTGGTGGATTGATTAGGAAACGCTTATTCCAATGCATTAAATGTCAGTAGCAGCACTTTGTTATAGTTGGAGTAATGTCAATGACAATAAAGCAGTTTTTAAAAGTAACTAAGAACTGAAATTGTATTATTAAGGTTATTCATGTCAGCAAGTAATCAAACGTAAGTACTTGTACTTGATTTGGAAAAAAGTGGTATTGGTGCATCCCTATGCATAAAAGCATATGACAGAGACTCATTAAAGCATTACAGCCTTGGACTTGTTGACCTCATTAGATTTGATACTTCTAGTTCTCTACTTTGACACTATTTAACAGCATCAGGGTTGACCTCAAAGAAGGCTCACATCCAAGGAATACACTATAATATGATATTTATAAGCCTTTTAACTTATACATTTGTACAGTCAGTGTCAGTTTTTTACAGTCTATTTTTTCAAATTCCTCATATGTGTTTAGGTTTACAGTCTGTTGAAAAATACATGGAGCTCTAGATGAGGGCTGAGACCAACAATAATTTTCATTGTTTGTTCCAATATATTCATTCATTTGTTCCATTATATTCCTCTGTAATTGGTTAATCTATAAAATGTTACATTTTGGGAAACACTTTGCCACCATTTTCTAAAAAGATGTGCTTATATATGTTCTTTGAGCTGTTACCCAAAGGTATTAAT
Source organism: Ostorhinchus cyanosoma (assembly GCA_029814465.1). Classification (NCBI taxonomy): domain Eukaryota; kingdom Metazoa; phylum Chordata; class Actinopteri; order Kurtiformes; family Apogonidae; genus Ostorhinchus; species Ostorhinchus cyanosoma. The sequence goes on from JAPTYQ010000019.1 coordinate 25,656,966, forward strand.
TACCCATCCACTCTCATGGATGAGTAAAGAAACCAGAAAGTATGTCAAACTTAACTGGAAAGAGAATTGGGGCATTTTTCCCTTTTTTTATAAAAAAAAAAATAATAATAATAAAAAATACTCATACCAATTAATTTATTTTCCAAAGCACTTAATCTTCTTGAAGGTTGCAGAAGTTGCTGAAGTGACCAATGGATGAAGGCAGTGTATACACTGAATGTGTGGCCAGTTCATCGCAGGGCTGACATATACAGATGAACAACCATTCATTTTCACATTCACACCATCACACATTCGTATTAGTTTCTTTGCAGCTGTACTAGAGATCTGTCCATGTTTGGAATCGTTATCTGGTATCAACCTTGTTCCTTTTTCTACAGGCAGACTCATTTCTAGTTGATTGCTACTTTTGTGACACTGTTTAATGTGATGCCAGTTGTTCGGCTTTTTTTGAGCTGGTTAATGATATTAAAGTATATTTTTTTATTAAAGATATCCTACTATTGGACTTATTTCACAATACACACCCCTGGACTAGTTGTCGTAATGATGGAAATAAAAAGCAAATGATTGAATTTATTTTTATGCCAGGTTGATTCTGTTTCCTTAAGCTGTGGTATGGCGGAGGCATCTTGCATTACGTTATAATGAAGTATAACATGATGGATAACTGCGAGCACAGGGACAGGAAGGTGCGTAAGGGACACTGTGTATTTATAGTCGGCCACCTGCAACCTTCACACGTGTTAAGACTTTAGGTAAACAGAGTTGAGCTGCCTACAGTGTGACCACATGTCATCCCCAGTGCTGATGAAGGAGCCTGAGTCACAGGGTGAGCCTCTGATCTAGGTTTAATTGGGAATAGCCTACTCGCTAATTAAGAGAACCTGTACTGGGGATCCAAAACCATCTCATTGGTAACTCCAGCTTTCTTTTGTTGCCCTCGGTCAGTGTGATGCACAGTCCTTGCCTTTGGAACCACTTGAATTCACACGCATGGAAAATGGATCTGAGCAGGGGTTAGTCAGCCTGGCCCTCTTCGAAACACAACCCTTAGCTGCGCCTAACCTCGTCATCGGTCTTACACTCCTTTCTCTTATTCATCACAGTTCGTGTGTGAAAGTGGCTTGAAATACTGTACTCTGCAAGACCTCTCGAATTAAGGGTCTGGTTCTTATATTTTGTCTTATTTTTTAAGACCAACACTGAATTAAATTAAATGTTAACTGTTTTCTCCCAGTGCCTGTTATGTTGCAAGTTTTTGCATTCATTTGTCACCTGATAAAGTATTCAGTTTAGCAGCCTCCTAGTGATTAGAGGTTTGTGGAGGACGGCAGCTCCAGCTGACCTTGGGCAACTCCACTTCTTTCGTAGTCTTCTGAAAGCAAGACCTGCAGTATGAGAGGCACGTAATTATTATGGCGATGGAATTGGATGTGTAAAACTGTTGAAGGCCAGAGACTGCAGAAATACCTCTGTTATAGTAATTTACTTGTGGCTCTTCCAAACACACATGGTGCTGAAATTATCTGTTATGGAATGGGCTTGAAGAAGGCAAGGCAGTGTATTTTATTTAGCTGTATTTTTTGAAGTTTTCCGTATTCTTAATGCCAGTAAGCAGATGGTTAAGCCTCACTGTGTGCCTTTTACAAGACTGAGTGAAAAGTCTGTGTTTATAAATAGGGAATGGAATTCAAGAAATTACTGTACTTAGTGACTGCTATTGGGGTGTTTTGACAGTGTTTATTTTGAAGAGAATACTCGTGTTTTAATGCGTGTTCTTTTTTTTTCTTCAACAGAAAATTTCAATACCACGGTCAGAAAATTCTAGTGAACTGCAAACATTTACTTTCTACCTGTCGAATGTGGGCAGAGACAACCCCCAGGGCAGCTTTGACTGCATCCAGCAGTACATCACCAGGTAGGAGCAAACTGTTTTACACCATATAATGCTTGTATTTTTGTACAACACACAACTATTTTCTTGTATCTCCAGGGGCATATAAATCACTAACCATAAAATCAGTGTGTATTAATAGTTTGAGCATTTAAACCATGGCAGCACTGTGTTTTTTTGGGGGGGGGATCAACTGTCCTTAAACTTGACATTTTGCAGACAGTGGAGTTGTTTAACAGTAAGGACCTGAGGTGAACCTGCAAGACTCTCAGTAAGACATTTGACTCTCACAATAAACAAAATTGAGACTGTCACTAAATGCCATGGAAGTTGTTGTGTTACACTGTGTTTAAAAGTGAAAAGTATACGTGATAGTGCGACAGGCAAGAACTCTTGTTATGGTCTGTTCTTGCAGCATCTGTCACTCATTTGTACTTGCACAACCCCATTTTAACATCAGGGCCTTTAACTATATTCTGCACACTTTCTCCTATCCTCACATGTGTAAGAAATGCTGACTGATTCGAATGAATAGGAACAGATGTCTGTGTTGAAGTGGAAGTTAAAAAAAAAAAAATGGGAACAACAAAAATCTTCTACTTCCCTCATACTGTCTCAGTTTCAATCCCCTTTATTCTGAAAGTATTTTTAACACGTGGTTCAAGCAGAGTTCATTGTCATCTAATCAATAAAGTAATCTAATAAAGTTCAGCCTCCAGTAAGGGTGCCAGTATTATCTATTTTTCTTCCAAATTTTTGTCAAAGAGGAAATGAGCAAAGTCAAGGAGGTAAGGCTCGATGCAGTTGTTGTAGGAAATTGAAAGTTGAAATTAAATTGAAGAAATAATTGTTATGTAGGTAAAAGAATGTTAATGCCAATGTAAAGAATAGACGTTGTTCAACTTCAAGTAGCAATGTTTATAAAAGTGCATTTTAAAAAGTTCAAAAATATAGCGAAATATTGGTTCCTCTAGTTACTCTAAAACTACTTATGGGAGTAGTTATGTCCCGACATTTCCATTCTCCAACTCACATTTATTTTCACTCCATCCTTGCCTTCTTTCTCTTCTTTTTTTACAGTGAAGGGAGCATTCAGCTGGATTGTTTGGGTGGAATCCAGGACAAGATTACAGTATGTGCCACAGACGACTCCTACCAGAAGGCCAGGGAAAGTATGGCCCAGGTTGAGGAGGAGACTCGCAGTAGGAGTGCCATTGTCATCAAACCTGGGGGCAGATATGTAGGTATGTAGAGACATGATACTGATGCAGGCAGAGCACACAATGCACACTTAGCAGGTGTTTTTTTTTTTTTTTGTCCAGCAGAGACTCATTAACATCAGTGTTTAATAACTTGAGTTCAGTGGACTCCAGTGGAGGAGGCACATGGGGTTCATAGAACTGAATTGCTGATGTTCACCTTTTAACATTTATTTAATATTTCTTTAAACTCCTGATTTAACCCTTTAACCCCTGAGACATTATTTCAATGAAACGGGCTGTTGTGAATTTTCGTATGTTTCATTGTCATAAAATCTGCTGCGAGTATGCACTTGTGTTTGTTTTCTTCAGTGTTCTAGTTTTACTGTGTGTTTTAGGGTCAAAACAGGGTGGAATAACAGAAAAAGACAGAGAGGAATCAAAGTTTTACAGGTTTTACTAAATAAGGCACTCAGAATGTACATCAATAAGAGATTTAAGATGTTGAACATGAATTGTGAATTGGAACAAAATGAACAAGTATTTGTTTTGGCCCAGTAGTTTTTGCTTGGGGGCTCTTATTTTTCTTTTTTTTTAAAATTAGTCCAGCTGCTTTTTGGCACCTGGTTGAACTCCAAAAATCAAAACTCGGTAAACACACAGTAAAAAAAAAAAAAAAGGAAAATCACAATACTGCAAACAGTAATAAAAAAACAAAGAAATTGGTGTTAAAAAGAAAAAAAAAAGGCTAAACCATCTATTTTTATAGCAAGTCAGTCCCACTCACTGCTCTGTGTTTTGCCCCCTATTGCACAGGCAGTGGCGGGTTCACTGAGCATGCTCAGATGTCCATGAAAAGCACAAGGTCTATTTTCATACTATATTCTCAGCGCATTTTGACATTTTTCCTATAGAGCAAATGGTTGAATTTTTAGGAATATTTAAAATATATCATCTATTCAGAACGCTCATCACAGACATGTCAGGGGATAAAGGGATTCTCTGTCAACTGTTTAAAAAAAATATGAGTAAAGGCATGAAAAGAATCACCCAAATGGACTATGTGTTTGTGTAGCCCTGCTTCACTGGTGAATGGACTCACATTGGTCCTGACAGTTTGTTTGGGTCTGGGAGTGCATGGCAAGAGGCCAGGACACTGCCAGAATACCTCGGCTCTAACCAGGACCCCGTTCACTTTGATACTGGTTGATTCCTCCATGGTCAGTAGTAATAATACAGAGATCATCAATCTCCCGAAAACCTCATGACTTTAATTTCAACACACATAAACTGACATGAACTTGTACATCAACTTCCTATTTTTTGTCTGTGATCTGCAATATACAACACCCAGCCTATGATGTTGTTGAAGCAGAACACCACAAATACTCTGCCTCATTGCCTTTATAGGAAGAAATCTAGTGTAAACCAATGCCCTGTTCAGCACTGAAACAGAAAATATTTGGGCTGATACTTTCTAAATCCTCAGTGCACAGTATTCATCTGTGTGTGAATCACCTTAAAACAGTATAAGAAGCTGCTGATAATAGCTGTTTGCATCAGGAGGTGAATTCAGGTGGACACAGCAGCTGTAAAGATTACTGTGTGATGCACCAGTGTGACTCATCTTCCAATTCTCTCAGCCATTATCAGCTACAGAGTTAAAAGATGTTGACATATAAAAACATATTAGTTGGTGAGAGTATAGTTATTTTCTGCTCTTAAGAAAACAAGTAGTTATGATGAATCCTATTCAGCCAAAGATTGTTTTAGTGGTAAATTGTCAACTAAATTTGAATTGTATGTTAAAATAAACTTTGGGTTTATATATTAAACCATCCTTGTTTTAGTGACCTTTCCTTTTTGGCGTGCCCACACTAGTTATTTTCTAAATGGGGTTTACAGTTTTTAATTAAAGTTGTCTTTTACTTATATAGCCCAAAATGACAAATTTGCCTCATTGAGCTTTATAATCTGTATAGTTTACAACCCGCTCTGTACTTAGACTCTTTGATCAGTTGGACTTTGAATGACCAAGGTGCACGCAGTCAGAACAGGAACGACATCCTCACAAAAGCACAGCTGACAATAATAAAAATTCCTCACATGTGACAATATAGAATGGAAACCCCCTTTAAAATTGAACATATTTCCCTTTTTATTATCATTGTTATTCTGCAGCATAAACACAATCAAGTGCTTTTTTAAAATTGTCTCTTTTATTTGGAATGAACAGGTAAATTCACCAGCAGAGTAACATGGTAAACAAGAGACAAATGTCATTCCAGTTTTTGTTGAGTCCAGGAGAATCACCTCACCAGCTCATAAGGCAAACAAGACCAAAAATTAATAAAGAATAAAATGTAAAAAATGAAGTAAATAAACGAATCGTGGAACAAAGTTCGTTTGTCCTTGTTGTTTCCTTCAATACCTTAAATCTAACTGCAATGTAACCACAATGGAAATATATTATCCTCCAAAAGGTGACCTGGTTTGCCCAGAGTAAACATCACCAGATAGGGCTCATATGTGCACTTAAAGAGCACACTGTTACAACTAACTTAAAGAATGAACATATACAGAACTGTATATAGAAATCAAAAAGGGGGGTACATCTGTCGCCGCTGTCATAGAAAGGATCTCACTGGTATATGTTATTTATATACATAATATAAACAAGTATTTAAAGAGTAAAAATCCTAGCTGGTAATAAATATAGACATCATTCTATCTTAACAGACTGCATTACCTCTTCCGATGTTCTGAATACATTTTACACCGGTTTGCTATCCAGATCTACCGTTCTGCCTGTAAGGAGCTGTTGAGGGCCCTCCACTATGGTGAGCCCACACATGCCCCTTCACAATGGAGGATATAGCAGGTGCAAACCTTACAGGACAACAGCACTAAGTGGTATCGCGGCTCGTGTGCTGAAAGCTCCAGGCTGTCGAACTCGTTTAACATTCTGTGCTCAATCTCTGCATGAGCGAGGGGAGCATCCACCATCAGATCCAGGATACTATGTCCCTCAGAATCCAGCCATTTCTGACCAGCCACAGTTGCTTCTATTGCTATGAAATAAATGCATGGAAAATCTGGTCTTGTGTGTCTTCTTTCCAGTCATCAGACCACAGCTGGACCCCTCTCATTTGCTTTCAGGGCCAATTGAGGGGAAGAGAGCACAGGGTACTCATGAAGAAGAGGATGAATGTGCTGTGACGTGCCTTGGAACACCTGCTGAATTCACACTTAACATTATTGCCATCTGGTCTCAGAAAAGGATTGGAAGATTGTTTTAACAGAAATTTCATCCATGTAACTATTATGCTAAATAGGACAGATAATATCAGACTTTACTGATCCCACCATGGGGAAATTTAACAGTTGACAGCAGCAACATACAACACACAAGTGCAAAGAAAAAAAAACAAACAAAAAAAAAAATAGATCCAGGTGCTTCTGTATGTGTCTGTGTGTTTTGCTGTGAGTGCGGGCTCAAGTGTTGGATGCTTCTGTAGTTGTGCTAATATGCCCTTTTCTATATTATGTGTGCAGACTGTGAGAAGAAAAGTGCTCAGGACACTAAAGGTTCTTTTTTCTCTTCAATTTAGGTAAAAAGGTTCAGATCCGGAAACCGGCACCTGGCCTTTCAGACATAGCCCCATCACGGAGGACATCTCGCCCCGTCATCATCTCAAGCAGTACACTAAAGAAGGGCACAACGCAGAACAGGCCACTTAGAGAACGTCTCATTCACCTGCTGGCCCTGAAGCCTTACAAGAAGCCGGAGCTGATCTTAAGATTGCAGAAAGATGGCCTCACACCATTAGACAAGGACTCCCTGGACAGCCACCTGCAACAGGTCACACATACACACTTTCTGACTTTTTTTTTCCACCTTCAGACTCTTTGTGAGACCCTCTGCTTAACATGCTTTTAGACTCACCGATGGCTTTGTTGAAATACAGGTAGCAAACCTGAATGGGAGAGACAACACCTTCACATTGAAGGACTTTTTGTACAAGGAAATTCAGAAGGACTGGCCAGGCTACACAGAAGGAGACCAGCAGCTTCTGAAGAGAATTCTCTTTAGGTATGTCAGAAATGTGGATTACTTTAATGCCTACAAAAATGTTCGTTTTTCTTCAGCTATAAATTTAAAATCACTATTGCTGTAATGGTTGTAATAGTAGCTAAACAGAAAATGTATTTTGAAATGCATTTGAAGTTTCGTAGTCAGCATGGAAGTGAATGAAGTATCTTAAATCTGCTTGTTATTTGCATTCAGATGTTGTCTGGAAAATCTTTCTTTTTAAGGCAAAATGCTGAATGTAGATTTGGTTTATTTTGTAGTCTTTGTGAAAATATCTTTTTGGTGCTGGCAGTCTAGAGGTCCTCAGATTCTGAGCATCTTGTTTTGTTGTTTGTGTGGAGAGAGAGCAAGCCCACAGAGTGATGGCTCTGGCTTTTAAAAGTTTAAGAGTTGCCAACTGCTGCAGTGATATGTCTCCCTTATTAAGGAAAGACATGCATGCAGTCTCTGGCTTATTTTATCTCACATAGCCTGTTAAAGTTATGGTATAGAAGCTGTGCTGTTGTCAGGGATTATAAAATACCTTAATATGAATGTGCAGGCATATCCTTTTATATGTTTTTATAGACAAAGGTGTGAGTCTCTGCGTCCCCAGGAATATTTCTGTGTGTGCCACTGAATTTCCCCTTAGTATTCTATTTGTTGACAGCGTGAGCTCCTGGCCTTCTTCCCAGTGGAAAAATCTGGTTTCTCAGGATCTGGGACACTAAGGAAAAGCAAGCTCCCAGCTACCTAAATATAGATCAGGCAGGAACGCTTGCTTCATGCTTAATTTGTTTAAGTAGTGGACTCACAAATAGCTCCTATTTACCATGATAACCATCGTACCTGTGGTAACTACAGTGTTAACACCAAGTCAACCAAAAGGGAAAAACTGCTGCGAAGCCATTTCAGTAATGTTTTTTTAATACTTTTACATCTTATTAGCATACACAGTACTGTATAACAGTCTAGAACAACCTTTAGCTTTTTGTTTTTGCAGACTTTTGCATATCTCTTTATTTCTCAGTGTCGTCATTAAGACACAACAAGAGAATGTAGGAAATATGTGCAGGAAATTAGGCCTGGAAACACCAAAAAATTCACAACTAAATGGCTTCTACAGGTGAACCAAGAAGGCAAAAAGAACTCCAAACCATAAGAACAATTTGACATGTGTGGAATAACACCTGGTGTAAAATGCCATTAGATTAGTTGAGTAAATCTAATATTCTCTTTGCAAAAGAGCTCAAGATATGTTAAGTGCAACTGGAGGACACACAAAAACACACAAAACACTTGCCACTTTGACCTGGACAAAAACTTTTTCCTGGAATTTTTGTTTTTAATAATGTTTATAAATTTCTTTCATTTTCCACTTATATCTAGATATCAACAACACAAATTACAGCCTTTGGGAAATGCAAGTTCTAAGAAGTAAAAAAATGGATCATGAGACTCATCATAGTCCTAATGCATTTCTGTGACACAACTTTGAATTAAGAGGAATGCATTTCCACATGTAGCCACACCTGTTTTGTCTTTATACATTTACTATACTTTGAGCACTTTTAGTTTATCAGCTAACAATCATAACCTCCCACCTAATACCCACCTCCCCCTTCCCAGTCTTCCAGAGTTTGGAGCTAATACTCAGTCACGCAGGAGTAGCACAGCAACATGACTGGAACGCACATGATGCAACAGTGTTCCAGCACACGCTGATCCGGTGGCACTGGTCCAAGGTTCAGCCATATCGGTCAGCCTGCTGTCTCACTTGTAGCTCTTGCCCGTCTATGTGGATGTCCCCTACAAACACACAGACACACAAATACACACACACCCTGACTGAACTAGGGTGGGGCATTGACAAGACTTGGTGAACCCAACTGCCCCCTACTGATAATGCCTTCAGCTGTGATAGCAGCATCTGAATGTGTGAAGTGTGTTCTTTTACAACTCTCACTAAAATGTGTTTCTTAAATGGGTGTAGTATAGGGTTTTATACTGACACACTACTTGTGTTGCCACAGTTGCCATGTGACAGAATAGACTGGTACATAATGATGTCAAAGTTTAGCACATCATACTAAATCTGATGCTTTGTCCTCTAGCTGATGTGATCACAATTGGATGATAATTGTTGAACATAGCGCAGTTATGCCACTATGTGGAAGAGGCCTGGGATTGTTTAGTCTGAATGCAGATGCAGTTAATCTCCAGTTCCATTGAATGGCAATGCAGGCAACTTTGCCGTGTGTTTATTGTCAAACACCCCTGCTTATAGGTTGACTGTGTTCAGACTTGACCATATCACATGTATCTGTTCACACCTGTAACTACAATGTGTCTCCATGCATCTGGACTGTTCACTTGTGATCAGATTTTGCTTGCCACCTCAATAATCAAATAGGCTCATTTATAACCTAAAACATAGCACAGGGTTTCATTTTGCATTTAACAGTCTAGCTTTGGAATATTTCTTTCTCAACTTAGTTTTAATTGTGTGACTCAGAAACAACCAGCAGCTTTTAAGGTAAAATGTTTTTATGGCTGTTGCTCTCATGAGATTATGTGAAATAATCAATACACATTAAATACTGATATGATTCATTCTATTTGTTTTATTGGTTCCCTTGCATTACCTAAAATGAATCTCAAAAATCAGTTTGTCTATGATTGTCTAACACTTTATGCAATCTGCAACTACTTTATTCCCTCAATGAAAAATAAATGTTGGAGCTTCATTCCACTGTACATCCGAATATATTTATAAATAATTTATAACATATCACAGTATGCTATGTGGGCTTTCCAAAATGCTCACGACAACCTTTTAAAAATCTTAAAGCCATGCTGTTGACGGGCTCAGTTTTGCTTAAGGAGGATGTTGGCCAAGTAGGTAGTCTGTCTGTCCATCCAGGATGCATTTGTGTTCACAGTACTAAGATGAGGTGGACATGTCAAAGCCATCAGATCTCAATGAGTCCTGAGTGAGTTCACACCTCGTATGGGAGCTGCCACATTTCATTGGATCACTCAAGTTAACGCCACAGCTGAAAAGAGCCATATTTAGAGCATGATATTTTTTCCCTGTTGCCAAATGAGAAAGTGGCATGACACGCAAAGAAGAGGAAAGAACTCACTAGGTCAGCCAGAAATGTTACACCATTAAATAAATATACATGATGTTCTATTATACCTCTGCAAAGCAAAAAATAAACAGAACAACCATGTATTAGGTAAACCTGCATTTATTTTCACAATATGATATGCATTGAAAGTTAACTAGTAGAATGCCTTTAAAAAAAGATAAGAGTGAAAATTCATTATTTTCTACTGTCAATCTAAGTGGATCATTATGGTGTTATTTATTTTTTTTAGTATTTTTGTTTATATTCAGTTGAGGACAGGCAATTTGCAACCCCTGTCCTTAGTTGGGCTTTCACATGCTTCTCTGTTCAGGACTTCCTCAACCTTTTAGTTGTTCTTTCAGTTGATGGTTATCAAGTGTCTATGCAAAGTTAGATTTATTTAGTATTTTGCAGAAATGATATTAAACTTTGTGTTCCTCTGTGTTTGTGTTGCTGTGCATGTATGAATGTGTTCACCCTCTCAGGAAGCAGTGTCAGGCCCAGAACAGCACCGCCCCTCCTTCTGAGAGCCCGCCCAAAGAGCTGGCCAGCAGCTCGCCGTCTCAGGTAAGCATCCTGCATCTGTTTGCCTCACATTTCCCCTTCCTAGGTTTTCTCTCCACTTTCCTTGTTACTCTTTAACTCATCTTTCAGGTCTGTAGCCAAGTTTCCATAAAATGTCAACCGTATTTCAAGCAAAGTTGTGAAAGTGTGCAAAATAGAAAAAGCAGATCATGTGCATTTCCATAAATGAGTTTGCGTCATATAGATTTGGCTGCTCGGTGTCAGCAGAATGTAGTGATATAGGCAACATTATGTGTGAGGGTAAGAAACAGAGGTAAAGAAGCAATCTGTTTCTCAAATAAAATTTCCACAAGTTTCCACTTGTCTTGTTTCGAGACTATACAAACTGAAGAGTGAAGGATTAACCCGTCATTATAGGGAACTTCATTGAATAAACATAACACACTTAGGGTCTTGTGGCTTCTGATTGGTCCGCAGCAGTGCGTCTGTTTAGCAACATCACTTTACAACCTCTATTGTCATAAATAATAGTCTGTGATGTTTTTTTCATGGATTAGACCAAGAAAACACACCTGGTGTGGCTTTCCACACTATTTACACATCCTTCAGACTGAAGGTGGAGCTGCTCTGTTATATTTATACCCGTTTCCTCTCAAGTTCTTCCCACCTCAGAAACCTGCTGTATGTACCTTCCATTCCTCTTCCTCCCTTAGTAAACAGACTGCTCAAATACACAAGCAAATAAAACCAGAGGCTCTTTTTTTAGTGTCAGTGGTCAAAGAGTCCCCCAGGAGGTAAAATTCATGCTAATCCCAAATGTGTGAGGAATGGATCAGAGAGAGCTGCAAGGATGACTGGGTATGATGACGACCACACTAAGAAAGTATTACCACTCAAATTAACCAGCTTAATATTGATTCAAACAAGGGGTATTGTAGCCTTAATGGAGCTGCTCATTACATCTTGCTTGTTTCAGAATCATTATTGTGAGATGACAGTCATTGTATTATCAGTGCTACTGAGAATACAGATCTTCTAGTTTCTGTGACACCTTCTCCATCCATCTGTTTATACATGCATGGAGCAGAAACCTATTGAAAATAGGTGACATTGTCCTACTTTTTTAAGGTCAAATGGCGACCTGTGTTTTCACAACATAATCGCTATGTTTGGCTGAGGGGTATTAAAAGTGCGGACGTTAATCTTTTTTTTAATTTAATGGTCACGTTTTTCTTTTGCTCACTGAAATGAACTGAATTCCTAATGAACATTTTTTTTTTTAACTCTCCAACTAAAACTGATTTGTTTCTGACAGAAACGGCCTGCTACTGATTTCATTGACCCTCTTGTCAACAAGAAGCCCAGGATATCACACCTTGCCAACAAGGCTGCAACAGCCCCAGTTAATGGCAAGCTCAGCTCATCCAATGGGAAAGGCGAAGTGGGTGGAGCCCCGTCAGGAATGGCAGTTGCTGTATCAGACAGTGGCATGACATCCAGCTCCCAGCAGCTACCTGTGCTGGACATCCCTCGCCCGTTTGAAGCACTTTCGGACGTCAGTAATGACTCCAGCCATAATGGGCGCGATTGTGACTCTCAAGAAACAGCGATGTCTGAGAGGCTCGGCCAAGCGCTTTTCTTGGGATCAGCAAGTGTATCGGCGCCTACCATCGTCACATCTTCCCCTGGACACACAGGCCTGAACGTCAATAGGGACAAGAGTCCTTCATCTTTCAACAATAAGTCAAAGAAAAAGTCCAAAAAGCATAAAGACAAGGAGAAGACCAAAGACAGAGAAAGAGCAAAAGACAGGGAGCAAGAAAAGGACAAGGAGAGGAAGATTCATGAAGAACGTGTGCCTGAGCCGAATAGAGCCTGTGAGATAAACCCAGGAAACCTTAAAAGCAACAGTATTCCACACAAAAGCACAGGTGAGCATGACACACTTCCAACTGTTTCATGGACCATTTTGACACAGCTGCCAGTTCCCTCTGACGTCAAGCACAGCATGTAACACTCAAATGCTGTTTGTTTGTTTGTATATTCTCCAACTCCTGCGTTCAAGTTGCATAAACACAGGGATCTGACAAATTGTCATATCATTGCTGCCAATGGCTCAGCAACTCATCCAGCAATGGGTAGTGAAAATCCAGGACACTGGACTGTATTTGTAGGTCAAACAATAAATTTAATAATCAATTACCTACCAATAGACACCCACTGCATTAGAACCCACCTACATTTTAGATAAAATTACTTTTCACTTAATATAACAGCTGGCTGTCTTGCAGCTTTTTTCACCTGACAAAACACACAAATATTTTGCAGTGTAGATCCTGTCATTAAATATTTCTCACTTAAGTAACAGTTCTCAAATGTTCTGGTAAAATGCCAGCAAAACAGTTAAAATTACATTTCAAGCTTATTCACATTCCTTGTGTTTTTCTTCCACACTTAAATAGATGTTTTGATATTTCAGAATTAATTTACACCTTTCCCACTGCATCACATTACACTATCAGACATATGTGTAGTGTCTAATGGTAGTATGACTGGATTAGATTTAATGCCTTGAAAGCCATCATAATAGTTTTATGGTCCCTCTGGGTTTTTTTTTCATTGTCTTACCCAGCAGTGACACAACAATCCTTTGACAGCATTTGAAATTCCCATCCAGTGTTAAGTTAGAGCAAAATGGCCACTGTATGATTATGGCCTGTTGAGTATAACGTGATACGAATGCACAAAAAACTTTTTTGTTGAACTTGAGTATCAGATTAGAGATTTCTGAATAGAAGTTTAAAAATGTGAAAAACCAGCACCTAGTCATCATTGTGTGTAGGTGAAGCAACATGTGACCAGTAGATGACTCATTTATTAAATGGAGACCCCTGCTGTTCAGCTTTATGCCTTCAGTAACCTTAAACACACTCATGTGAATCCATCTGTGCATCTCAGAGGATCTCACATTTAATAGATTGATATGAACACTAGCCACTTCTAATGAATGATCTGGGGTTTTTTTTTTGGCTTATCTCAGTGCAATGTGCTTTATGCAGAATAAACTTAGCGTTTTTTAATGTTACCTTCTTACAGATCTAAATGGAATGTGCAACAGTACCAGTATTCCTTCGTCATCACCTGAGAAGGCTGACTATTTATTGTGAGTACTTTCGAATTTCATGAAACCTGTAATTGTGGCTGCCATTCCTCAGTTAATGCCCCTCTATTATTGTTTTAAATGTCGAACATCGCGAACATTAACTCTGATCTCCTGCTTTAGGAAATACACAGTGATTGGCTCTCCAGAGCAGCGTCAGAGGTATAAAAATGATTTCAACGCTGAGTACAGTGAGTACCGGGGTCTGCATGCTCGGATAGAGGGCATCACCCGACAGTTCACTGTGCTCGACAATGAGCTGAAACAGCTCCAGCAAGGCACAGACAAATACAAGGTACACTCCCTGAAGGACACACTAACAAATAGTAAATCTATAAGCATCATTTCTTAATAAAGTGCCTTAATATGTACACTTTGATTCATACTGCTTGCCTTTTTTATAACTTCTCTTCACAGACAATCCACAATCAGATACTTCAAGAGTATCATAAAATAAAAAAGGTAGGTTTTTCCCTCCAAAACATATTTGAAAGACATGTATTAACTGTGTAAAAGAACAAACTGTGACTGCTTCTTCATATCCCTTGCAGACTAATCCCAACTATAGTCAAGAGAAGAACCGCTGTGAATATCTACACAACAAACTGGCACATATAAAGAGACTTATTGCCGAGTATGATCAACAGCAACTATGAAAGTAGTTAGGAAATATTTCCCTGTTATCTCTGGAAACCAAGAAGATAAAGGAAAACTCTGGATTCCGCTTGCTCTAAAAATGTTCTCATGAAAGATGCCATGAAGAGAGTATAATCCTCACTGAGGCCAAAGGCTCTGGTGAGGAATAAGCAGGACACATTATCTTTTTCTCTCTTTCCTTTTCCTTTTTTCTTTTTCGGAGGATGGGTCTTTGCCCGGTGTGGCCAGATCCTTCTGTTTAGTTACAATGCATCCAAAAACAAAAAAGATTCTGTGTGGCTTTGTTTTTCTCAACAGCCAACCCTGCTTATAGTGCACAGAGGTGTAAAAGATTAAAAACATGGATACCTTCACACTCTGGGAGATATCCAAATAATCTTTCCTGCTTTTGAAACTGGACAGAAGGAGACACAGACATGAAATCCACAGATTGTGCGCCAAATGCAACAAATTTGTTTTGAGTTACACAAAAATTAAGTGAATGATGCATCAGTTAAACGAATGGTTGTGATGTTGAATTTATTTCTGTTTTTCTTATTTATTTTACACTTAACTGGGGGGATGAGTCTGCTTTACACTCCTCAATATCAGTACTTAAAAAGCCGTGTCTCTTGTTTTCTGTCCTCACTTCTTGAATGTTAGCCAGTATTTTATTCAGAAGCTGCCTTGCCCATCTAATTGTCAATCTGTTGGTGTTAATGTTTTTCTCTTAAAGAGGGACAAATATTACTGTTGATTAAATCAAAGCAATGCTTCTACATGCACTGTCAGACGCAGGTTTGTGCGCTTGGCATTTCTTTTCTAAATTACGTGCAGATGTCTTAAAATGGGACGCGTGGAAGTTTCTGGTCACTGTCGGTGACTCGAGGCAGAGCTTTGAACACAGTCCCTTCACTCAGTCATGATGAGCTGCAGTGCTTGTTCATTGGTCACAACAGTTACAACAGTGGTCTTTGGTTGTGGTTCATCATTTTGTGTAAGTAGAACCATGATTCGTATTTAGCTCTTAATTTGTTGTCTTTCTGGTTTAGTTCTTGGTGGCGTTTGTAGCAATATCATCTTGATTCCATTATCTGAAAAATCCACTCACGTTTCTGTACAATTCAGAAGATCCTTTTAATCGATGCAGATCTGCATGCTTCTCTTCATTTTCAAAGTTTTCAAACCTCTATTCTGAGCTGAACTACAGATTTGGTATTCTGAGTACTCATTGTTTCAGTTATGGTAAAGCAATTTTGTGTACAGTGTCTTTTTCCCACTCATCAAACCCCACAATAGTCCATCGAGACGACTGTTAAAATGAAGCCATCCTTGATCACTTTGAGTCTGGTGGACGTCCTGCTCTCTACGACCTCTCAGAGAAGGAATGCCCGCCAGTTTTGCCTTTCTAAATGTGATGTCAGACATTCGCAAGGACAGCCTGCAAATTATTTATTAATCGGCACTCCTCTCTGAGAAGCGTCTGATCCGCTCAGTGTTTTCCGAAGACACTTTAGAAATGCTGTATCAGAACTTAACCGGATGACCGAACAAGCGGGGCGTGTTTAGTCAGCAAATGCATTTCTTATATCAACCTTTTTATGTGAATATGAAAATCAGCACTTTTCCTCTCGATCTTGCTGTTACCTGGGTTTTGTCCTAATGAGACTTTTCTCTTTGTCCATCGGAGTGCATGCTTTATGAAATGTGTTACAATGAACAATCCTTGTATCTTTACTTGAAAAAAAAAAAAAAAAAAAAACTGCCCAAGGATATCAAGATCCATGCAAAGGCCTAGTCCAACTGAATTATGTGATCAATTAGACATGGCTTTGACCAGCATGTATACCAAAGTGTCTACTTAGTCGAACGAAACACAAAGCTCTACCAAATGTTGGCAAAGGAACATATCACAGTATTCTCAACTTCCTTTGTGAATTCTAGTATTAATGTTTCTTTTTCAGTCCTTTCTTCAGAGGAGTCCGAGAAGGTTCCTTTTGCATCAGATTGGAGTTGTATGACTGGGCTCAAGTGTTTCATTGTAATGTCAGGTTTCTGATATTTACCACTAGCAAAATACAAACACTACATTCAGGCAAGTGCTCCGAGACCCTTCATAACAATGACGAACGCTGAGTCTTGACTGAGGTTACATCTGTGACGCTGAAAAAAAGTGCCTCAGTCCAGGCAGATGAGGGCAGATTTGGGGAAAAACAGCAGGTACAGCATGAAAAGGTGAACGCTTTGTTGCCAGAATCAACACTCAACATCGCCCAATACTGCAACTGTCAACAAGAAAGGCATGTTACACCATCCTTACTGTATATTTTCTGGAAAAATCGGATGCGATTTCTGTATTACACCTCTATTATGGTCTAGCTCCATTGTGAATGAGTTTCTGCAGTAAAGACATTTTGCTCTGATGGAAAGCAAACTGTTTGAAAGTAACTAAATGCCAGCACAGGAGTACTGTTGTAAGAGTTGATTGTGCCAAAATGACCTGTTGTATAGGTTTTTCTTTTCCTTTTCATTTTTCTGAATATATACATGCTGCTGTATAAGCAAAGAGGGCTTTGGAGAAGAGTCATGAAATGTTGGCGCTAAAACCCAAAGCACGCTTTTTGAGAACCATAAGGGACTGGGACTGAAATTGATCTTTGTTTCAATAAAAATCTTTAAAATCCTTATTTGTGAAATTCTACGCTGCCGGTTGTGCTCCTTTTTGTTTTATTTTACAACAGGAACTTTTCAGAGTGCTTTTTTTCCACCTTTAGAATACATGTTTATTAAGACTAAAAGTGGTACATTATGGCAAATTACGAGCTGAACGTGGAACTTGACTCATTTCTTGACTTGTTTCTATTGGATACACAATCATATGGCAGCAAATTATTAACTGGATTCTTAAATACTTGATTTAATTTGTTTAGCCTCACAGCATAATTGCTGAAATCATATTTTTGGCCAAATTGTGACATCTACATAACTGTACTCCTAACTCTGCGGCTTCATTTTATGCAGATATCACATTTTGGCCAGAAATATGACTTGGGAAATTATGCTATGAGGCTAATAATTTACAAAAACTGAGTGCAAGGGTATTTAGAGGGTCAGTGCTGACATGCAGCCTGGGTGCCATGCCCATAAAAGTACATTTGCACTCTCACAAATCAGATTCCTACTCTATGGGTTTTTGAGATGGTAAGATAGACAGGGTTTTTTTTTTAATTATTATTCTCTTTTATTAAGGAACTGACAACTTCATGTAGCCTTTTGCCTTCCTTTTAAAGACACACAGATAAAATGGTTTACATTTTCTCTGTATTGCTAAAGTTAAACATGTAATGCAGTAGATGTCCTGTAGATGGCAGTAATTCCACATTGTTTTCAAAGCTGCCACATATTTCTGGCACACCTTTTTATTTGCTGAAGAAAACATTGAATAGAAACACTTAGATCTCTTTGTTCTCCAACATTGCAATACTACCAAATAGTTAAACGGCTGCACAACCATCAAAACCCCCTAGAATCTGATTACGTGCAAATGAGCGATGAAAAGGTGGAGTTTTTCTCATGCCTTTGTATTCATCCATCTTTTTACACCTCACATGTGAATACCATACATGCATGACAAATGTTTAGATGTTTAGCTTGAAGTGTGTATCCCAAAAAAGGCCTTGGCATGGAAGCAGGAGCAGGACATGCTTCTGCAAGGCAACAGAGAGGGCAGGAACACTGAAATCTGACACTGTGAAGGATCCCAGAAATCTACATAGCGACTGTGTTCCAGTTGGCCAGCGCTGGGAGCTGTGCAGCCTCGCTATGCTGCTACTGGCTCCTATCCCAAACTTGGCCTCACCACTGCTAAAGGGAGCTAGAGAGGGGAGGGGGGGGTCAATGAGTTTGCCGTGGCAGTCTGCCATCGCCCCCTCTCCTCAACATACAGCAGGGTATACACTGACATGTTTACACACACAGGAAAACCGAGAGCCCTCCTCCTCCTCCTCGTGTTTTTGAGGTTTTACTAGTCCGGCAGGATTTAATTTGTCTGGATTTGTGCACTGAAATGAACACAGGGGTCTACTTCTATCTAAAATCTGCATCTTACACACCTGATCAGCACTTCTACACTTGTGTATATGAAGACATGAGGACATTTCTTCATTTGATAATCTGCCAGTACTACTAACCTCACACATATGAAATGACATGCTGAGAGTGAAGCATTTCTCACCTCTAATAAACTGAGTCTTGGGGAGTTTTGTAACCAGGGATGAGCTCATCAGACACTGAATTTAAAAAAAAAAAAAAAAAAAGGGTGTCCTGTTAATGTTGTTCAGCTTTAATTCCTCAAAATGAATACAAGTTGAAGTCAGTATAGGATAGAATATGCTTGATTGATCCATTGACAGGAAATTCTTGGTTACAACAGCAGAAGAGTTGCACGTAACAGGCTGCCACACAACTGACGCCAAACGGGTCAATAAGGGACAGTATATTAGGTCATAAAGTAAAATGAAAAAATTATATTTCAAACTGTATCAATATCATGGTATGTTCCTCAAAACCTTTAGCATAAGGCGTTTCAGCGCAATAGCAAGACTCAGCTACACACACTTCACACCCCTGTCTTCAGCATTCTATTTTGGTTTTAGAGGTTACGTGTTGATGGTGCAAAGCAACACTAACTTATTAATTAGATGGTGTGACAGTAGATTCAGGTTTGCACAAGACAGAACACTGCCTGCCTACAGTTCTTAACATTAAATATTATGAGATTTTCTGTTCTGCTGCTTCTTGGCCAGGTCGTTATTGTAAATGAGGCCTGTTTCTCAAATGACCTACTTGATACAATAAAGGTTAAATAACATCTGAGCTGATCAGTTTGCACCCCTCTTTCTAATTCTGCAGGCCTTGTGCTTCTGGGTTATGGATCATGTGTCTCCATATCTGCGTGATGGTGATTTGTCAGTGACTGGCTGAGCCTTTCAGTTTTTTAGTGACTGTCATGACCTTCACTCTCAACAAATGGATTCTTTTCCCTCATTGCTGAACCTGCAGCTGTCACTGCACCCTTCTCTGATTCAGACACAGAAAAATCCACTGAGTAAGACAACGGTAACTTTTGTGTCATGCAGTGCCATGAATTTTGTCTTCATATTAACTTGTCCCACTGATGAAAAACCAAGCTTTTACACTCAAAGACTCAGGTCACATTCAGGCCACACATGACTAAACCTACATCCAAACAATACTGGCCCTGTTGGGGATTATTCAGCTGAGTCAGCCAACTTTGACTGAATGAGCTGAGGATGTTTTTCTCTATCACTTGTGTCACTTCTCTTCACATGTTTCTTTTTTCTGTCATTGAAAATGTCTTCTAATAACCTACTCTATATATTCTAACTCCAAGGTTTCACACTCAACGTAAATAAACAAAAGCATATTATTTTTCAGCTTACATGACATATCTATTCTTGTCTGTAGATGCAATGGATGTTTTTTCCCAGTGTGTTAGTTACTAGGGAATAAATTACAGTCGAAATTACAGAGTGCTTTCACTGCATAGTAACCCATCCCTGACCTCAGTCACATAAAACAGTTCAACTCATTATTCATTTTGGACTCAACAGTCATAGGCTAGTGTTCATATCATGACTAGAAGTTACATTTAGTATGACATTCATGCCACATTAAAAGACATGAATGAGTTGGCGTTCATGCATTTTCTTTAAAGAATGGGGAGTTGCACATTATGCAGCCATTTCAGCAATCTATATGAAATGTTTAGCTTGATGGGCAGTAGTTTCATGGTTTTTCACAAATTTGCCTGCTCAGAATGTTATGTTTCTCTTTGAAACCTTTAATAATAAAGAAAGTTTATTTAATTCTTATCAGAGACACGCTTAAGATCTACAACTTCTCTGTATACGTGTGTGTGTGTGTGTGTGTGTGTGTCAACCTGATCAGTCTGTTAATTTACACATAAAATAAAATATAAACTAGAGTGTAGTTGTTTTCTACTACACTCCATCCATCCATCCATCCATCCATCCATACTAGCATTAAAGTAATTTGCTGGAATATTGTGATGTTTCTTTAACTTTAATCTCAAATAGCACTGGTTTACAAGAAAAATCCATCCAGAATAAAGTAGTGAAACTTAACCAAGTTTGATAAAGAAACTAATCACTAATAAACACTAATAAAGAAAAATTTAGTTAAAATGCTGGTTGTCTGTAGTTTTCAAGATACAGTTTTGAGCCCAAATGTAGAATTCTGAATGAAAGAATGGGTTTTACCTCAAAGGAATATTTGTCTTAGAGCAACTGGATCTTGGAAACATTGTGTGCACATTACAGTACATTCACTTTTCAAGTTCTTTCCAGTGGAAGCTTTATAAATCTATTGTATAAATGTGTGTGTGTGTGTGTTTATATATATATATATATATATATATATATATATATATATATA
>JAPTYQ010000019.1:25678165-25694765 GCA_029814465.1 Ostorhinchus cyanosoma
TTTGTGTGTTTGTGTTTTTATATATATATATATATATATATATATATATATATATATATATGCATGTATCATACACATTGAAAACTCAGCTAATCAGTACTTTTGACATTTGCTACCCACTCCATCTTATTAAAGTATGTAAGATTTAGCACATTTAATCTTTGAGGCAGATAATTACAATTAAAAAAACAAAACAAACAACAAAAAAACATTAGATAACATCAAACCTATGACATGAGTTTTGTGTAAATGCATAAGTAGGTTACCTATAATTAGGTGAAAAGTAGAGTGAACTAGTCAGCCATAGCCTACATATTTGGAAACATGACTTAAGTAGATGTTGCAATGGATGGTCTGTACTTGGTTCAGTTCCACACAGATGAGTGTCGTGATCTCAGCTATGCCCTTACACCGTGGGACGGGGCTCGTGGCTCGTGTTGCTGGCCCACGCGTTGTTATCAAGGCCCCCTCGGTGACGTATTAGTCCCCTCTGCTACTAGTGGATCCCTGCCATATTTATTCATGCCGGGCAAGATGGCGGCGATACGGACGAGGTGTTATTGCCAGTGGACATAAAAAGACATTTTATTCAAAATATAAAACTAATTCAGACTCATTCATACGCTTGACCGAATCGTCTGTGTGTTTAAGTCGCAACCAGCGTCGACGTCTTTTTTTACTTCACGCGTTTCAACGTTTTTCTTGTAAAATGTTCACGTTGTAGCTCGCTCGCTAACCGACCAGCTGGCTAACACAGAGCAGTTACTAGCTAGCTATCTATCACAGCCAAGCCGCCGTGAAGTGTAGAATGGGCGAAAAGCTGGAGCTCAAGCTCAAATCGCCGGTTGGAGCAGAACCTGCTGGCTACCCGTGGCCCTTACCAGTATACGTAAGTGTTACACTTTGCAACACGCCAGTAAGAGATTTCAATTTTGTGTCTGTTTTCTCTTTGTTAGCTAGCTCTGGGCTAACGCTGGCTAGTCGCTGTAGCCATAGCACACTTGTCCCAGGAATCAGGTCATACTGGTCGGAATGGTGACAGACATGGTGTGTTAGTCGGTCAAAAGGACTGGTCCGATGTTGGCCTGTAATTTCACCTGTGCAGTTTTAACGTATTCCCTTAAAATCGACTCGGGCATGCTGTTTTTAATGGAAAGCACAACTGTAGCTGTTAATGCTTCAGGGCAACTAAGTCAAGGGCTGACACAGATCAAATCACAACATCTTAGGCTAGTTCAAGAGACATGCACCGGACACCTATCTTACCCAGCACCATGTCAAGTCTCTCTGTAACCTAGTTATTTATTGACCGTAGCGATGCACGTCGAAAGTGTAACTAATCGATTTGAATGGATCCAAGTCTTAACACAAACGCTATACTGGTTTGCATTTTTTCTCAGATGCACCATCGACCTCTTGCAAACTAGCACAGAATGCTCATAACGTTACAGAGAATGTGTGTGGAGCTTTAGTTTCTTGATGGTGCACGCTTGGGATTGGCAAAAGTGCATTCCACGCGTGCCTTCTGTGTTTTATTGCATTATGACATCCCTATGATTGAGAGCAGCAGGTTGTGTTTGTTAGGGTGAACTATTGCCCCTGATCTAAATTTGCTCATGACAGTAGTGGTAATGTTTGCCTTCAGGATCATCATTTCTCGTGTGTTTCCACGTCGCACATGTCGGCAAATGAGCCACTCACTGAAAACGGAAAAGGAAGCGGTTTCAAGTCTTGTGGTGTCTAGATTAGTTTAGAATTAAGTCGTCATTTATAGCAATGTTGGTGAGACAGTCATTGTCCCATGATTTAAAACGAAAAATTCTCAGAATGCTGTGAGTGGGACCTTACTGCATCTCTTCTCTCTGCCCACACTGGCATGTATTTTCCACATAACTTGAAAGTTTTAGTCATTGGGTTAGTTGGTGTATTTGGCCGCTCCTTTCTGCTTTGACTGACAAAAGTTGTCACTCCCTTTACACCAAGCCAGAGTCTGATAACAAACACACACACTTCAGTCCCTCCTAGCAGTGAGGCCTCACCCACTTCCTTATGTCATGGTCTGTTGGGATAAACATTAGAAGAGGCATGTCTGGAATTTAATACAGTGTTGACCTGCACCGTAGCTATTTATAATGGGACCAGTCATCTTGCACTGAATTAGAAACAGATGATGCTGACTTGAGTGTGATATTGAGCTTATTCATGTGGTGATCTCCTCCTGTTTTCAAAGGGAAAGACTTCCTCTCTCTGCTCCTCTTCTCCCATGTCCATATGGTCAACTCTACAGGGTGGACGCACATGAGAGACTGTTTCTGCTTGATCAAGTGATATTTATAGAATTTAAAAGAAATCATATGCCACGATCTGTTTTTGTTGAAGTGCTGTTTTTCACAGCCAATTTAATAATCAGTTTTTACCCTTGTTAAGTTGTTGGCAGGTATAAATTGATCCCACTCCATGTAGATTCATTCTTCACTCCCACAGAGCCTAAAGATTGCTTATCTCACCCACAGAGCATGAGCACAGTCCTGTCTGTGTTTGCTACACTGTTGTTTTCCCAATCCACTATCCAGAACCAAGCCCAAAAAGTCTTTCTTTCAGTCTGTGTTATGTGTGTTTTTCTCTGTTATCCCATATGTTTAAATGTTTCCATATGATCGACATTCCTCATGTGGTGCAGCCCCTTGTGTGTAGACACAAACCAAGCCTACACTTAGCAGACATACTGCTGATTAAGTATACTTTACCTATTATTTACAAAGCTGTGATTACTGTAATAAGTGTCTGAGCATAGCTTTCAGCGTCCAGATGTTGCACATAAATGGCAGCTGTCATATTTACCATCGTATTGTGTAGTTATAGAAGTTGATATACACTGTTTCTGTGCTGGAGCAGGCTGCTTGCCACTGCAGACAGAGCTTTGAGTTTAAGACTGTCACTATAAGCATGTGATTTATTTATGTCAAAATTAAACAAACAGACATTCCAAGGCATTTGCTCTTGCAGTTGCAGTTAGTGTGAAATTAGCATAAATGTACTACAGTAGGTAAGCCATCATTCTTATCCTAAGTAACAGCTTTTGGTTTGTAGGACGGTCTCTTCTGATGTAAATAAAACAAGACAACTACAATAGCAGTCATACTTTGTGGCCAGAAGTACTAGTACAGTACAAGTGTCATGCCTGCCTGTGACGGGGTTATTTTTCGTCAAGGCTGCCAAACTTTATGCAGTGGAGAAGGTTGTGGTTGAAGGGGTTTTTACGCCACAAAGCGTCACTGAGGTAGACAGAGAATATGACTGTGAGGTGTGGGGAGAGGAGGAGTCGTACATGCGTCAGTCTCACCACACTGAGGAGAGAGGAGGGTCTCTCCGGTTCTTTTTGTCTCACTCTCGCTTTCAGAGAGTGTTTATTTTTAGCTCCAGCCCTGTGCTGGTGCTGCTGTGTACTGTCTTTGTGTGAGCAGGTGACCTCCCTCTCTTCGTCATCTCATACACTCGCTTACACGGTCTCTTTTTATACAGTCATACACCTTGTATGTCTCTTCTTATTTGGGGAACAGTGTCCTCTGCTTTTATAAAGGTTTATGCTTCCTATTGCATATTAGCATCATAGCTACTAGTTGTAATGTACTTGTAAGCAGAATGTTTGCGCTGACAGAAATAGTAAGTGATTTCCTGTGTTAATATGCATATTTCAGTGTGTGCGTATGCATGTTCAAGCTTTGGCGGAAGTTTTCATAGTAGTGGCGGCAAATATCGAGCGGGAAGCTGTGAGCTGTTAGCTTGGGTTGTTGTGCCAGGCCTCAAACAGCTGACAAATACCAGGCTTTCCCTCCTCATTCCGGCCCCTTCGCTCTCCCCAGTTCTACAGTGCTACTTGTTTTCCCTTTCTTCTGTTCTCCCTTTCCTTTACTTTCTGTCCCTTCCTTTCCTCCACCAGAGGCTCTCCTTGGCAGTGCATTGGAGCGGGAGGCAGAAAGTGGGTCAGTGGGTCAGCTCAGGCAACAGGCTCAGGCTGGCTGCGCTTTGGGTGTAATTTGAATCCTATTACTTCAATAGAGCACCTCTACACACTCTAGCTATGATTACCAACTAGACATATCCTAAACAAGACACAAACTATTAAATTCATTTAACTTATTTAGATAAGAGGTCGTCTAAACTGTAGTACAATTTGGATCCTGACTATGTTCGGCTGTTTTTCTCTGATATGGTTTTGATTCAGCCTGGGCTTGAATTAATGAAAAAGATTTTCTTAAGTGAACTTGGAGTTGTCTTTAATGAAGTTAAGTATAAAATGGGGCCCTGCTGATACTGTTTTAACTTCTAATTAATGCCGATTTATCTCTAGAGATATGGCTGATTTTACTGTGTTGAAATAACAATAGCAGACCAGTACCGGCCATACTGCTCCCTCTATATTTGGATTAAACCTATTCCTAGCTGTCCCCCAAATTACACCACATATAATATGGACCTAATTTCAGTACTGCACCCTGGGTTTACATTAATGTCCTATGGGCATAGTTTTGTAAGACAGAACTTGAGAAACCTTTTGATTCAGTCTGTATGTGTGGTAATTATTGTCTGCTTGCAATGACCTAGATTAAATAGAAAGATACAAAGTGTTTTCATGGGATATTCTCTCAAAAACACATATATCTTTAATGTTATATTGTGTATCATTGCATTCTTTTCCTCTTGTCAGCATTTCTGAAATGCATGAAGCTTTTTTCTTAAAGGAGAAATCTGTAACATTTATCTATATAGTCTTAGAATAATGAAGTTTTCTAAATCATCGATTCTGATCGTCTACCAGTGTTTGAGGGTGTATTGACCTGCAGAGACTCTGCTTGTGTTTTCTAACTTGTTTTGCTGTGTTCAGGACATTTCTGACCTTTGAACATTGAGTTAGTATCTCCAGTTCATCACTAATAAGCTTATGCAACATGCCTGGACCACCCAATACAACACAGACATCTCAGCCCATTACCTTCAATAGATCAAGCACACATATCACAAATGTGGAAGCTTGTGCTTAGATTGTATTGACCCTCAGGAAGATTCCTTTAGGGAGAATGTGTGTTTAAGAATGTAATTCCTCAGACAGTCAGGACTTACTGTTTTATTTTTCTGTTTCGTTTTTTTTTTTTTTTAAACTATACTGCAGGGGTATTCAAATCCAGTCGTAGAGGGCTGGTATCCTGCATGTTTTAGATATTTCCCTCCTCCATCACACCTGGAAGCCATTATATCAGGCTTCTGCAGAGCTTGATGATGAACTGATCATTAATTGAACCAGGTGCGCTGGAAAAGGGAAACATCTAAAACATGCAGGATACCAGCCCTCGAGGACCGGATTTGAATACCCCTACCACACTACTTACTCTCCCCATTCAGTGTATTTGCTTGCTGAACCACCTCTTTCTATTCGCTGAGTGCAGAGGAGGCACCTAGGTGAAAAAGTTCTGTGTACAAACACAAGCCATAAAATGTTCCATACATTACCTTTAATGGTACTTGTATTTAAATAAAAATCTGTGTCTGTGTAGCACTATTAATTGTTATTTTTTGCTTGTTTTTGATATTGCACTGTGTGTGTGAGATGTTCAAATGTGGATTAACACACATTGAACCTGATTTAATTTTTAATTCATCTGTTTTTTTTAGGACAAACATCATGATGCTGCTCATGAAATCATCGAAACCATTCGGTAAATGCCCTTTCCCTCCTCTGACTCACCTCTTGTGCCCTTTCATGTTTACATAGATAATAAATGACTGTGTCAAGGGTAACTTGACATGTGTGAAAATGTGATGTTTATGCATTTGGCAGGTGGGTGTGTGAGGAGATACCAGACCTCAAACTGGCAATGGAAAACTATGTACTCATTGACTATGACACCAAAAGGTAAGTCTAGGGTCATATAAAGTAAAATGATGGAATGTTAAAATAATGCAATCATAATCAGCCCTAGGGAATTTGTTTTTGTACAAAATGAATTGTATTAATTTCCTGCCTATGTATTCTGACAGCTTTGAAAGTATGCAGAGACTTTGTGACAAGTACAACAGGGCCATTGACAGCATTCACCAGCTGGTAAGTCAATATATGGACCAATAATTCTGTATTTTACCTTGTATTTATTGACCTGCGTCTTGGGTTTTGTGTTGATTGGAATAAATATTTAATCCCTTTTTACAGTGGAAAGGGACCACCCAGCCAATGAAGCTGAACAAGCGTCCCTCCAACGGTCTGCTGAGACACATCCTCCAGCAGGTTTACAACCACTCAGTGACTGACCCAGAGAAGCTGAACAACTATGAGCCCTTTTCCCCAGAGGTGTACGGAGAAACGTCATTCGACCTGGTGGCTCAGATCATTGATGAAATGGAAATGATGGAAGATGACACCTTTGTGGATCTTGGCAGTGGTAAGAGTGCTCTACTTTTTGTCTTTAACACAACAGACAGAAACTTCTGCAACACAGAGTCAATTTGTCTTCAGATCTACTAAAATGTAACTTCACATCACTCTTAGTCTAAAGCCATCTACTGCATGACTCTGCAGTAGGTGTCTGACATCAGTAGTTTGCATCTGCATGAAAGAAAAACAAAACAACAGTGTAGAACCATGTTAGTTTGGGTTTTGTACTGCTATTCTAGTTGATAATATCTGTCACATTAATTGTACTCTTTCTATAGATAATTTTTGCCTCTTTTCCTTCCATCATACAGTTCTTTCCCATGGGGAAAATGTAACCCTGAAGTGCTCTTAAAGTGACCAGAACTTCCAGACACAAAGAACATTTCTAAAGCCTTAAGTGGTGTGACTTAGTCTATTAGTTTGAATACAAAATAACATTAAAACACCTAACTGAGGCAATGGGTTACCTAGTAGAAACACAATGGTTTGGCAGACTCCCACTGAAAGGTGGATGACACATCTGACTAGAAAGCATTAAAATCCTTTTTTTTAAATGCAAATGTAGCTGTCTGGAACAGTTTACTCCATGAAGGTGCATCAAAGTGCAAAGGCTCAGGAAGCATATTGACTCATTTTCACCCATAAAATGCTTTTTTGTCTCCATAGATTGATCTATTTTCATTGTATATTTTCACCAGCATTGACGTTTTTCCATTAAAAGTTGTATAATTTAGTTTATATCTCAAATAACATGTTTTAATGTTAAGTATCACTTTAATTGTCACTAGTACAGTGATGCTGTTTTTGCATTATATGCATGCATTAATGACACATGGAGTAGACAAGAGAGACATGAAAATCCAGCAGGGCTGTAGGTGTTGTACAGAAGATAGAATAATAAATAGAGAATTAAAAATAGATTTTGACGTACATGATATAGTAGCTAGACTAATAATGTGTATGATTTTTCACTCATTTCAATTTCCAGGAGTTGGGCAAGTAGTGCTGCAGGTTGCAGCAGCAACCAATTGTAAACACTACTACGGTGTGGAAAAAGCGGACATTCCAGCTACCTATGCAGAGGTAACTACATGAATATCTAATAAGAGTATTAATGGTACAATCCACATGGAGAAGAGGAGGAGAAAGCAAATTTAAGCCAACTCCAGTTACAAAACCTGCACATATTGACTTATACCCTGTGATCCTGTATCCCAGACTCTGAAGTCACTTGGTGAAAAGGCCACTTTAGGTCACCAGAAATGCAACAGAAAGAATCGCTTTATTTGCACATAAACTTTCTGTGAGCCTAATTTGTGAAACTGAGAGATCTATGTAGTCCAGAGCTCCAGGCATATGTTGAGTTATTTTGTCTTTTGAATGTTTTGATTTTTTAATGGTTTAAAACTAATACTCAGTTATTTGTTTCAGACCATGGACAAAGAATTTAAGAAATGGATGAAATGGTATGGAAAGAAGCACGGAGAGTACACAGTAAGTTGATTTGTGGTTTTATCTGTGTTTACTCGGTTATGAATACATTCAGTGAATTTTAGATCAGTTTGTATTAATACATTCTTTTGATTCTTTTTGGTCTCTATTCATATTTGTAAATATAGTCAGCATTGAGATTGTAATTTTTGAAATCAAAATAATAAATATTGATGTAAATCTGTCCTTGTTTTTGTAGCTGGAGCGAGGAGATTTTCTGTCTGAAGAGTGGAAAGAAAGGATTGCCAACACAAGGTACTGTGTCTTATCCTGTTTGTGACGACATCGTTCATTAACCACAATGTGTCTGGTTTGATTCCCCTCTCAGTGACCTTTGTGGATTGTAATTGATCTCCCTCTGTCTGTTCTCTTGTTCCATATTCTTCTTTAAAACATGTTACTAAAAATAAATAAATGCACTTGACACTTGTTCTACTGTCAGTCATGGATCTAAAATGTTCTCCTTTTTTGTCTGTCTTACAGTATTATTTTTGTGAATAATTTTGCCTTTGGTCCAGAGGTAGATCACCAACTGAAGGAGCGCTTTGCTAACATGAAGGAAGGTCAGTATTACTGAGCATTGGCTTGCTCACAACAAGTAAAGCCATAATATATTGCCACTTTTTCTTATGCCATTTACACACATCCTCCCCGGCTGTCAGTATCCAATAATAGTATCATTTCTTGACGCAGCCTATTCATACCATATTACTCTGCATTTGAAATGGGAAACATAAGAATATGAGCTCTGTGGCTTACTGCATCCATCTGGGGTTGTAATGGTGTTAATATTATGTTTACTTCATGTAGTGATTAAATCTCTGCTGTGTGTATCTCATTTACAGTATTTAGAATGAATTGGATGTGATTTATTTATCAGTTTTTCTTTTTTTTTTTTTCCTAGGTGGGAAAATTGTATCCTCCAAACCTTTTGCACCTTTAAATTTTAGAATAAACAGTCGAAACTTGAGTGGTAAGTTCCAAACTATGTACACTATGTGCTATGTGCACTTGGTAGTTTTTAGATGTAGTGTCATGATTTTGTTTTCTGTTATGCAGACATTGGCACAATAATGCGTGTGGTGGAGCTTTCTCCACTGAGGGGCTCTGTGTCCTGGACTGGAAAGCCAGTTTCCTACTACCTGCACACTATCGACCGCACCATAGTAAGTGCTGAAGCTTTTACCGCTGTAAACTGTGATGAATGGATGGGGGGCTCCAGGAAAAAAATTAATTAGTGACAATCTATAACCAAAGCTCGAGAGATAACAGCAGACATGTTGTTAACAAGCTAAAGGGAGACCATAGAGGGTTATACAGGGTCACCCAACTACAATTAGATAACCCTGATATCTGGATCCCCCTGGTACATTCTTAATGAAATCCCTGGTTACCAGTGGGATCCCTAGTGCCAAAGCTGGCACTTGGCCTTGAATGATAGTGAAAGTCTTGTTGTTTGTCACCTCCTTAGGCTGCTCACTCTTCTACAAGATTTATTTCCCCCGCCCCCCGAAGAGGAGGCAAGAAGTATAGTTTTTGGTTCGCTTTGTTTGTTTCCTTGTTTGTTAAACACTCAAGCAGCAAAACTATTGGTTGAATTCATAACAAATTGGGTTTATAGATTGCCAGAGACCCAGAATAGATCTGATTACGTTTTGGGAAAAATTGGTCAAAGTTAACATTTTTTATGAATTTTTAAAATCTTTTTTTTTTTCACCCATTTACTTATAATAGGCGTAATTTCACATGTCAATAAAAATGTAAATTTTGTTTCAATTTACTTCAAACCTGGCACATATATAGAGGCAGCTGATATGCTGACAGCACACATATAGACATGATGACATCAGCTGGGTTGATGCCATAATAGGCTACAATACGTGTGAAGGGTGAGGTTTGTTGTGCCTGGCACCACTTGTTATATTCAGAATTCCTTTTGATGGTTGAATAAGCGTAAATGATTAAAAGCAAGGGAACCTACAAAATCAAGACTAGAGAGATTACACTGCCTGTTTTTGCAAGTGTTTCACATGAGGATGCACTTTGGTTAAACAGTAAACACGACAGCCTGTGACCGGCTGACCTTAGACCGCTGTATACCTGTGTTGTATGCTGCCATCACATGCTATCAGTAACATGGTCCTTTCCACTTGTGAATTTGAAATGACAAGTATGTTTAGCTTTTTTGTTGTCATAGTGAAATGCAAAATGCTTGATACACAATTTATCATAACCTGCTTCTTGGGTGAAATAGTTTTGGATTTATTAATTCATCTGCTGCAGAATTGTTTATTTTTTGTTTTTTTTTGTTTTTTTGGAAGTTGTGTACAGTTTGTTTGCACAGGTCTTGAAAGTCTTAAAAAGGAATTTTCCAGACCCTTAGAAGTCTGGAATTTTGTGTGAAAAAAGTTGATCTCGTCATTGAGTAGCAGTTTTTGAAAATGTATGAAAAAAGTCTGGAATTTTTATTTGGATAAAGAAGCACCGTGTGTGTATACTATAAATGTGTAATATCATCAGCCAACAGCAGGAGAACATTAATAAAAGCATTGTATATTATTCATGATTAATCCCTTGTTGCTCTCTACCAGGTTGAGTAGTTTAAAGGTTATTTCATTTCACCAGCTCATGGATCAAAATTTTTCCCAGTTCTCCAATGGAAAATACGACGTGAGGGGGCGTTCATTTGCAATTTTCGACTCTGCAAATAGTAGTTACCATGATTCCCATAGCACGTGAAGGCAGGAGTATTCTTTTTATAAGTGCAGAAAGTAACAAATTACCCTATAAAAAAACATGATGAAAACTTAACACAGCCCACAATGTTTCTCATTTCCTTTTTTGTGTTTTTCAGCTTGAAAACTACTTTGCTAGTCTCAAAAATCCTAAACTCAGGGTAAGTAATGTTTTGTTGTAATGCCTACTGTGTATCAGTGTACTTAAAATGAAATGAAATTAAAATGGCTCAACTCTTCAGGAGGAGCAAGAGGCAGCTAGGCGACGCCAGCAGAAAGATACGAAAGACAGTAAAAGCAATAGCACCACACCCACAAAACCCAAGGAACAAAACAAGGTTGGATATCTTTGGATTCAACAGGCTCTAAATTATTCATTCTAATTAAAATGATTCCCCCCTTGCCATAAACAGTCAAATCATCATGAGTGTGTATGTTTTTGTGCTGTTGCTCATTACAGCAGGACTCCTGCGGTGAGGAGGAGCGCCCTAGCTTAGTAACGGTGGTAAAGCCCGCGCCCAAACCCCGACGGGCCCGTCTCTTGTCCAAAGGGCGGAAGTTAAACAACAAAAAGCGTGGTCGGCCTAAGAAAGCAGCCGTGAATGCTGCTGAGAAGAAAAACAAGAAGAATCAGAGCGCATTGGATTTGCTACATGCCAAGACTGTTTCTGCAGCACCCACTCAGGGTCAGAAAACACATACATGCACCCAGAATATAATACATCGCATAGTAATGATACCTTTTCGTTCCATGAATGAATGATTGTGACTTTGCATGTTTTCCTGTCCATTTTCTTGTGTTTACAGATGCATACCGGCAACCTCAAAGTCCCTTCTACCAGCTACCTCCCAAGGTCCAGCACTATCCCTCTAGTCAACTGCTGCTGAGCCCTACTCCTCCGGGTCTCCAACAGCTGCTAGGTGGGCTCTTACACTTTTTTACTTGGCACAATTGATGTTCTGAGTCACTATTATGTGATTATTGTTTTGTTCTCTTTATTTTATTATAATACTGGTACTTTTTCCTGTCTGGAGTCTGACAGAAGCAGATTTTACAGCTGTAATGTCTAAAAAGTTAGATAACACTAGGGTTGGACAACATGGCAAAAAAGTATTGGATACATTAGCTGCATCCCCATTCCTGTCTGTCAAACATCAGCACAGACTGCATTCATTACTGTTTAGAAGTGGAAAATGGAAATGTACTTGCATGTGGTGCATCGTAGGGGCCATATTTATTTCCTCTCAGTGACAGGCTCTTAGATGTATGTAATGAGTGGAAATGTCCAGAGCATATCACAGGTATCAACATACATTTTTATTGTAATCCTATTTCAAGATTGTTTTAGTGCCAAGTCTTAGATAAAGCCCTGTTTTCTTCAGTCTGTCGAGTGTCTGAGCTCCATTTTTTTTCTATCAAGACTCAAAACTTTTTCTGTTTTCCCCTTCTTCACCTCACTTCTTTTCACAGATAACATCAAAGTTCAGTACTTACAGTTTATGGCCTACATGAAGACTCCTCAGTACCGGTCTAATCTGCAGCAGCTTTTAGAGCAGGAGAAGGTGGGTGATTACTGCTGCAGGCTTTAAGTGCTTGGTCCAGGTAGAGTTTTACTCCTGCCACCACATGATGTCAACACATAAGGAGCCTGTTTTCACACACATCTAAGATCTGAGTGGAACCTTTATTAACGCCATTAGATCGAGTTGATATTTTTGTCACATTTCTGTCCACTTGCTCACCTGCGTTTGTGCTTTCCTTTTGGTCTCTAGCAAAAACACAGGGACCTGTCTGGGCAGGCAGAGCAACTTCACTCAGTTTGTCAGTCTCACAAGGACAAGATCAAAGGTCTCTTTCAGACCAAACTAGATGAGGTAAGAAATGTTACATTGCAGAAAACTGAGTCACTAATGTTTTGCTAAAACTTGTTACATTTATACACAGAGGTGTGCCACTTGTCGTCTTGTCTTCTCTGTTGGTAAATGAGAGTGTTGCTCTGTAGAAGTGCCTCTAGCTGATACTTAACACTTTCTGCTTCTGTGTGGTGTTCAGCTGGGAGTGAAGGCCTTGACTGTAGAGGACCTTTTGCAAGCCCAAAAGGAGATATCTGCTCACAATCGTCAACTGAAAGAGCAGACTAAGCAGCTTGAGAGAGACATGGCATTGCTGAGGGATCACAGTCTTCTACTGGTGAGACATCAGAGCTGTTAATCTGTCTGTGTAACCACCCTGTTTTTACAGCATCATCCCCAGTGGTTCACACCTGTCACCCTTAGTGCTTCTCTTCATCTGTTTAATGGTGGTTGATGTCCTACTTTAGGTCTAGTGTTAAATGATAAAATTTGGTAATTAAAACTATCATTTTACATAAAGATGGATGTCATGAGAACACCTCTAGTTTGATGGTTAAACATCTTAATTCCCTCAGATAGCCGTCTGCAATGTAGGTCATAGATACTGCCACCTCCCTGTTATTTTCTGGGTCTTAAACTAGAAACAGACGTCCAATAAATTAGGTGATTTGGATTTCTTTGGTACATTTCATGATGTAAATTTGTGTTTTAAATTGACAACTTTATGATACATTTATTTTAATAAAGTGTTTGATGATAAATGGGTGATTGACAGCATTAATGACCAGTCACAACCTGAATCTATCAAATATACAACTGGGAACCAGTCAGGCAGCAAGTGACATCTCTGCCTCTATTGTGTCGACTCTGGCTTCATGTGGCCTCACATAGTAACATAGCAGCTCCCATAGCTGTCAGATTTAGTCTTAATTTTTACAGAGGCCAAGGAGACGGTGTCAGTGTCTGTCTTTATATGCAGTATGTGGTTAAACCCTCACGCTGAACTTGTGCTCGTATCTGTTTTGCTTTCCAGCTTAAGTCTCGCTGTGAGGAGTTGAAGCTGGATTGGGGGTCTTTGTGTCTAGAGAGTTTGCTTAAGGAGAAACAGGCTCTACGTAGACAGATATCAGAGAAACAGAGGCACTGCTTGGAGCTGCAGGTAACCCCTTCCACCTCTTTGTCTTCAAATGGCCATTTTTAAATACTGTACGGCTACCTTGAAGCTTGTTTTATACCTACATGGAACTCTTTTGCCGTCTCTGCCTTTTTATAAATGTAATAAAAGCAGGAAACTTATGTAAAATGAAATGCTGTCACAACAGTTCTTTCCTAGAAAGAGTGAAAGAAGTAAATGTTTTGTCAGTGTTAGTAGCTCCCTCTGGTGTCTGTTTGTAGATCAGCATTGTGGAACTGGAGAAGAGTCAAAGGCAACAG
This sequence comes from Ostorhinchus cyanosoma, assembly GCA_029814465.1. Classification (NCBI taxonomy): domain Eukaryota; kingdom Metazoa; phylum Chordata; class Actinopteri; order Kurtiformes; family Apogonidae; genus Ostorhinchus; species Ostorhinchus cyanosoma. The sequence continues at coordinate 25,692,107 of JAPTYQ010000019.1, forward strand.
GAGCTGCTTCAGCTGAAATCCTACAGCCCCTGTGACGGCTCCCCATACAGAAAGAATCTGGAATCGCGCTCTTCCACAGATATGGACTCCTCCAAGTTGGGCCTGTCATCTGCCCCCACTCACAATGGCGTCAGTCCAGAGCTGACCATGAATGGCACCAGTTCACCCTGTTTTGATCGTACAAATTCCAAGGGCGAGCTTCTTTCCCGCTACCTCCCCATCTCCCCGGACCATGACATCATGCCCGCCACCCCGGATACTCGGCAGAGACAGCACAGCTCCTCCCATGCACTTCCTGACTACACACGTTTCTCCCCAGCCAAGATTGCCTTGCGGAGACACCTTAACCAGGATCCAACTGCCTCTGCTCATTTAAGAGGTCCTGGGTTGACCACACACAGGTTTGTGGGCACTGAGGCCTTCCAGTTTCTTTAAATTACCCCTTTCATTTTGAAATTGTTTACTAAAACAACTGGAAGTTTAGAAGCTTAAATGTTACGTTTGTGTGTGTTTTTAGGGGAGAACTAAGTAGTATTAACTCTCCCCTTGGAGCCAAACAGAGCTGCCCTTCTCCTAATGCATGCGATGCTCAGAGTAATACTCCGAAGAACTCTGAAAGGGTAAGTGCATTTGACTCTTAAAGAACACTGTCCTGCCTGCCTCAAATTCTCTGTTAACACAAACTTTTCCCCTTCACTCTTATATAGGGTTGTAAGGAGAAGAGTCCATCTTTTCAGGGTGACAACAGCATTACAAGCCTTCCAATCAGCATTCCCCTGAGCACAGTCCACCCAAGCAAACTACCGGTCAGCATCCCACTGGCCAGCGTGGTGCTACCTAGTCGTGCTGAGAGGCTGGTGAGATTAGTCATTCATTACCTTCATTTCACAACCTACTACATTGCCTCCTTCAGGAGTAAAATTTTTTTTTAATGTGTGGTCAAGTTGATTTGTAATATATGTACTTGAAAATTAAAGCAAATGCACTGTAAATCACATGTCAATTATCAGATAAGAAGAATAGAAAATAAAACTGTATTACAGTGAAAAGGAGTTATATTTGAAAAGTATACAATGAATAGTGTATGTTAAATATCTTGTCATTTTTGCCTGAGTGGCTAGATACATATCGCTTAAGTGGAATATTAAATTGTCTTTGTAAAGTTTAAGATATTTTCTGACTTTTGAAACTGCTTTTGATATTGTGTGGTCATATTTGGTCTCCTTGATTATTTCAGAGAAGTACACCAAGTCCTGTCTCTCAGACAGGTCAGACAAATGGTAATGATTATTTCTTTTATAATCCACACAATTTTTCATCATTATTATCAATAGTCAGACAACTTGAATTGACCACATTCCATTCCAGTTTGACATGGTTGACCGACGTCAGTTTACATCTTGAGCTAATTGTTTTTGTGTCTTTTTAGGATATTCATCCAGCTCAGGGCTGATGAATGGAGGTCCCCACCCTGAGGACCATAATGGTGCTTCTTTATCCCCTCCACACTCCAACACTCCTCTGATGGGACCAATGGGCCGAGGAGGTTCCATCCAGAGTCCACCACTCGGCACCGGAGGTGTGCTCCAGTATGCAGATGGACCACCAAGGATTCTTCCAGAAGACGGACAGGATCCTCGGGGCGAGTCAGACACAGAGCCCCAGGATAGTGAAATGCGAAGGAGAATCTTTTTCTCCTCCTCTTCTTCTTCATCCTCGTCTTCCTCATCCAGCAGTGGAGGCAGCGCAGCTGGTGGATCACGCCTCCACCATCACACTGGCAACTCAGCCAAGCAGGGATACCATAGTAACCATGGAAACCACCACCACCAGTCCCCTGGCACACAGCACACTCACACACCCACACACACGTCATCATCGCACTCCTCTCACAACCTTGGCTCTCAGGAGGGACGCAAGAGGGGGAGACGGAAACGCAGCTCTGCAGGAGCCGTCACAGCCAGCGGTTCCCCAAAGAGGAGGTCATTCCCTGGACTCGGCTCCAGTAACCACTCCTCAGGATCACCACTTAATATTAATTCCATGGTGAGCCATAAAAACAAGTAGTTCAACAAGTTCCCAGTTACTGCTTTTCTGCCTCGATTTCTCTGTAGACGACTGTGATAAGATTAAAGTCTGGTTGTTTACACTGTTCATACCAGGGTTCCAACTGGATGCTCTCTGTCTCAACAGGTGAATAACATCAACCAGCCTCTGGAGATTTCTGCCATCTCTTCCCCAGAGCAATCAAGTCGGAGTCCCAGTGGCCCTGACCTGGACCAGCCTCCTATCCTGAAGAGAGAGCGCCCCCTGGAGCTTAATGGCACAGGTCGCTACTCTTCAGCTCCAAGCTCTGATGATGAGGACTCAGGCTACCCTGCTGACAGCTCTAGTTCTCGGTAACAATCATTGAAATCATGAGTAATTCTGTATGGAATAGATAGACGTGCAGTAAAAATTAAAACCATTTAGAATTATTTATTTAGAATAATATAAACTCAACACAATGCTTGCAATACAGTTACACACAGTTACATTAGATCAGGGGTGTCCAATCCTGGTCCTCGAGGGCCGGTATCCTGCATGTTTTAGATGTTTCCCTCTTCCAGCTCACCTGATGGTCGTTATCAGGCTTCTGCAGAGCTTGATGATAGGCTGA
>JAPTYQ010000019.1:25730127-25740677 GCA_029814465.1 Ostorhinchus cyanosoma
TGGCGGGGGGGGTTAATCACAGTCAGGTGATGAATCAAGCTTTAGGTTTGGGGTTCAGGATTCTATTGTTGATGATTGGCTTTTTCCATCTTCTTATTGCTCCAACTTTGTCAAATCCCCATCAACACATGAAACTAAGGAGGTCTGGAGGCAGAAACAATATATGCAAAAACTCAAGATGCAAAAGATATCTGAAAGTCTATGAACCCACAGGCTTATATAAGACATCGCCACCTTCTTAAAATAATGGCCTATAACACAATTTTCACATTTAAAAAAAAGGAACCAAATATTTGAGTATATGCTATTTTTTGTTTTTAGAAAAACCTGAAATTTATGACCTCGGCAACTATTCTAATAAGATGACGGCATACTTTATGTATTAGATACTTATTAAATTTCAAAATTTGTTACATGAATCTTACATGAATGGACCTCAGCTTTGTAAAACATCTGACATTAGATGAATAAAATACTGAATATGGAAAGGGGTGTTACATTTTTTCTTGTAGGACAAGAAAAAAAACAAGGAACCCAGTTTTTTACTCTCACATACTTTATTTGTGTATTAACACAACTGAAGCTTTGTTTTTCATACTTAATAGATTAGCGATGGACAATACTAGAACCCAATATTTTTTTTATATTTTAAACAATCACCCTTTCACTATTTGTCCACAATATTTGGATATTCTGGGTGGTTTTATTATTTATTTTTTCTAATATTTTCCTGTAATTTCCTGCTGCATTATTGTCATACACATTACATATCTTTCTCAAAGGAGTTAAATCACCACATGCGAAGGATTGTCGAGGAAATAAATGTCAATAAATGATGTTTTATTGCCTCATATCTACATTGTTATGACGTCAGCTTCATAAATTCGGTCATTTTATGATGTAAAGCAGCTTTGGCTTACTACAAAAATATTTCAGATCAACATATATAGATCATTAACTGGAGCTCTTCCTGGTGAGTCTGCCCTACTCGTCGGATTTTGTTCTTATATAATAGATTTGCCATTGAATTGTTTTGTAATGCAGTGCGTCATACCTCCACAGAGTCACGTCAGGTTGTCCGGGACACTCCCCTGTCAAATACCGCAGCCTGCCAGCCTCAGCCCGACACAAGGCGACGAGGAGAGGAGAGGACCGAGCGAGCATCAGCTGTGGACGCTGGCCGGATGGTTAAATCCAACCTACAGACGATTTTGAATAGTCATTGTTTTGTTAGAGAAAAAGAGAGAAACTTATCCGAGATGCCCGTTATTGAGCAGACCAGTAATAAAACAGAAAGTGAAAGGTACGTCGTTGTTTATGTGAATTGCTCTAAGCTAACCTTAGCGAGCTAAGCTAAGTTTAAACACCGCGGCCTAGTTAATTGATACTGTATATTTCCTGGAGTTGCTAGCATTGTATTCCCCATGTTTCTTGTTTACATAACAGCAATATTTTTCATTTGCTGTCTCCTAAGCAGCTTAACAACACTGTTTTATCGGATATTTCTACATCAAATGCGTGGAATTAATGCTGTCTTAACTGTGAGAATATACGTAGCATATCTACGATTGCATAACATTTACTGAACACTAGTGTCCAGCAAATATACAAATCCATTTTGGTTAGCTAACAAGGTAAACCAGTGTGAAACGTACAGAATACGTTAGCTAGCTAATGCTAGGTACCAGAGTAATCTTGGAAGATAAATGTTAACCAGTTTGCCCGTTTAGAACAACACGTCACTACATTTATTAGTAGTGAATAAACAGATGCATCCGTAAACTGATACATTTTATGTCTAATTGGTGTTGATTGAATCGCCAGTGCAGTCTCTTTGCTAGCGGCTAATGCTAGCGTTATAACTAACAAAGAGTATACAAGCAATTTAAGGTCTTTGGATATATTACGGAGTTTTTCCTATTTGGGTACCAATGAAAACAAATATGTACACATTTAAGGAATGTAATATTGTGTATTACATAAGCTGTCTAGTTACATTCAGCAGGTTAAAAATGCCGTGTTAAATTAATGGTAGGTTATCGACGCAGGCAAGTGATGCCTGAGGAGATGATCTGTGGCTTCATGTTTTCTACCATTTTTCCTAAGGCGTAGGTGTGTTAGCTAACTGTAGCTCGTCCTCCGACTTCTAGGCATTAGTCCAACCACAAACAAATGGATTGTCGATGCAACCTTTACTGGGATGGGTAGTAAAGGTTTAGAAGAGCCCTTGACGTGTCCGTTAATCCCAGTGTATTATTAACCACCGTGGGGGACATTTGCCAGGCAGCCAAAGGTTTCCGGGACTAGTTTTCTGGTTCACGTCCAAATACATTTTCTGATTTGAGCAACTGGAAATGTGAACACAGAGGGGGGTGGGGGTGACGGCTGGAAATATGGGTCATATTTTTAAAAACTTATAACCTCTTGGCCTAGTTTTTTGTCGGTCGTGCCTCGACAGGCTTTTGGTTGTTTGTCTTGCCCTATAGTATTCTGAAGGACTCATAGGAAATTTCCACTCCCTGCACAGGCGGGGTGGTATGGGGAATTTTCAGAACAGTGATGACATATTCTGCTCAGGAGCGTAGCAGTTGCATGTTTCTGTTGTGTTGTTTTTCTTTTAAATGAATGCATTTTCGCATTGTTTTGTTGTCTTACAACATTGGCTTGAGAATAACCAGCACATGCCCATCTAAACTGTCAGTGACATTAACAGAGCATATGAACTATTTTTAGATGAAGATGGTATGTTGACATTCTCAGGCGTATAGAATTCACTCTAATAATACCTGTTGTTAGAATGTCCTAGATATTAATGGTGTTTTACAAGGTACTAATTGAGTGTGAGTTGCTCTTGTCATGCCATGAGAGCAGCTGTTTTTCAGTGGCTGTTAATATGTATACCTGCTACTGTGGGCAGTAATTATTTTATTTATTTATTTTGGTAAGTGACTGAAGAAACTGATTCAAAGCTGTAAGTGAAATTGGATGCAGGAAGACAAGTGAAGCCCTTGTGCCTTTTTTTTTTGGCATAATCTGTTAATGGGATTTAGGGAGAACATGGCGTGTCCATGAAAGTTTGGAATCTCCAGAACGTTACAAGATTAGGCAGTAGTCAAGTTATTGTGCACTGACATGGTTAACCCGGAAACAACAATGGATCTCATTTGGTTTTCACACGTACATTCCACATATAGCACGGCAGTGCCATTTGCGTAAGTGGGCATGAGTGTTCGTGTCTCTGTGGCAGCGCTGCTGCTAATGGGTTTTGTTCCCAACAGAGGCTCTGAGAATAGGCCTGCTCTCAACACTGTAAATATATGCAGCGGCGCACACTGACAATCTGCAGAAACAAGCCAGGCTAATCCGCTAAGACACTTTTAGTGGAATCTGAATATAAATGGCTGATGTTTCTCCGTAAACTGCTGTGTCCTCATCGGTTAGAAACCAGAGCAGTGCAGTTAGAGTGGGACAAAAGTAGGCTAATGGTTATACAAACAGAACCTGTTTTTGTGGCAGCTTTCACCCAAGAGTCATGTGACATGCTTAAAGCTTAAAGCAGATAATCGCAAATCATATTGTTTTAAGTCAGCTAAACTCCAACCGTTGAACAGTTTTGTGTCTTTGTGAAACAAGAACTTGAATAGTCTCCAATGAATATTTGAATAATAATTTTTCTTTTCTTTTTTTTTTTTAGTCAGTCATGCAAACAAGTCAACACTCAATGCAAATGTATATGCATTAGAAGGGGCTGCAGTTACTGATTAAAATGAGCCCCACTGCTTTCTATGTTGAAGACTCAGGCAGCTTTAGCAAATGTTTTACAGTCATTTCAGATATTACTCAACTATTTAATGTTTACTAAGCCTGCTGGTTATATTTGGAGGTTGCTTTGTGTTTGCTCTCAGAAGCTCTAGTGAATACTTCATAGTAATGGCTCCATCTGTGTGTGTCTTATCCTCCAGTATCTCCAGCCCCAGGCGGTGCTCCCACTGTTGCAGTAACCCGTGTCCGGGGCCTCTGTGGTGCTCCTGATGCCCCTCTCCCACCCCTGAAGATCCCAGGTGGGCGAGGGAATGACCAGCGGGATCGCAATCTTTCAGCTAAGCTATTCTATTCTGTAAGTTAAATGGCTTTAATATATTTCAATATCATGACATCTTAGTCTTGACTAGAATCATGTTTTGTTTTTGAGGACAGGTTATTTTAATCTAGATGCTGGTCAGAGTGGCATAAATGACACCACGGTTACTGATTGTATTACACATTCTTTGATCAGCACGTCCCAGGTGATACTGGGAGTTCTGAATGGAGACTGAACTCTGCTTGCTGACCTTGATAGACTATTATAAATCAGCCATTTCCAGAAACTCACCATTATCTTGTGTTACATATTGCATTTTTACAACACTGAATTTGATACACTTATTTTTTTATCTTCACTGCGTCACATGGTCAGGCATTCGGTGTCCTGAGTTTTACCACAGCTGCAGTTGCTGGTCACATGATTCAAAGCCATACAGTTATGCAATTGTTCTGATTTATTTAAAGGCTGAAGCTGACTCTTTCTTTCTCCGTGGACACATAATAGTCTTTAAAAATCAGATTTATTTTATTCTACTTGCCTACCTACTTTATTTTCTGCACAGTTCTCCCACCTTTTATTCTCGGTCTCACTGTTTGCTCTCCTGTCCTATAGGATGCTCAGTTGCTGGTTCTTGAGGAGCCCCCTCCTGCCAACAGCAGAGTACGCTTCTTGCTCTTTGAGCCTCGTCGTTCTGAAGGCAAGCACTGTGTCTGGAGGGCAGCGCTGAAAGGAGGGAACCTTTATGTTGAAATCCCTTCTGGATCTTTGCCTGAGGGCAGCAAAGACAGGTCAGTACATAGTAAATGTTTTCAAGTAGTCATCTTTTAAGGTTGTGTAACTAAATAGCAGCAAAACTGATAACTGACTTCATGAATTGTGTTTTTTTGATCAGATTCTTAAGAATTCCACATTTTGATACACTAGATGCCCTTGCAAAGAATTACATTTGACTTTGAATGTTACCTTCAATGAACCCACATGCTACATTCATGGACCTGCACTACAGTTGTTCAGCTCTTGTAATGTGATATAACATGACCGTATGTTTATGCAGAGATGTCGTCTGATTCTGCTTACTTATTTTCCAATGCATTATCCTTTATGTTGTCAGACTTTTAACCTTGGCCTGTTTTTATGCTTCAGTTTTGCTCTTCTGTTGGAATTTGCTGAAGAGCAGCTGCAGGCTGATCATGTGTTCATCTGTTTCCACAAGAATCGTGATGATAGAGGTGAGGTTTTTGTGAATTCATAGTTAGTGCTTTGCATAATAACTCCAGAACTAAAAGGACTTAAAGAGATGTGGCAGCTCTTCTTGAACTACACTTGTAAGAAAAAGTAAAATTCTACTGACTGAGCATATATTTAAATTTTTTTAGCATCCCTGCTGCGTACATTCAGTTTCCTGGGCTTTGAGATTGTGAGACCGGGTCATCCCCTCGTCCCCTCCCGCCCTGACGCTTTCTTCATGGCTTACAGCATCGAGCGAGACTCCTCGGATGATGATTAAACAACGCTGCGCAGTTACAAGTGTTTGTTGTTCTTCTTTCAATCCATACCCACACATCTTTATAATTTTTTGGCAATGAACATAATCGAAGTTCAGTATGGTTGAGGTTTCCAGGTTTTGTTTGTGTAACCTTTACCTACCATGTGCTGTGTTTCAATGATATTTGCACTAGGGTAAGATGTTAATATACCAGGAATGTAAAGCAAGCCCCCATATAATATCTGGGCAATGCGTCCTCGCCACTGTATCACTTTCCGCGATGTGTAGTGCTGACTTCTTTTCATCCTCCCTGAACACTCCAGCAATCATCTTTACAGTGTGATATTTATGATAAAATTCAATTCATCTTACAAGGTAGATGTTTCATAGTAATTTTCAATTGATTCGCCTGTTTATATTGATTTTCTTTTTTAATGTGTGCATGATTTTCATTTGTTTTGATTCACTTGATAGAAATCTGCATGTTGTAACTGTACTTAATAAAAGTGCTCCCATTAGAGTGTCATGTTTGGTTTTATGTGGTCATATGCTATCTTTAATATGTCATGATCTTATCTTTTCATTTAATTGAGGTGAATTTCCCTGTGTGTGGGGTGTGTGTCACATGTAACATTTTAACTTAGAAATATTTATTCAGTAACTATCTTTTCTATTTGTATAATGTGTAACACTACACAGGAATTAAAATGCACACTGTACTCAAGTATTTGCTTGTAGATTTAAACAGTAACAAAATAGCTGAAGAATGTAGAAAGGTGCTGAACCTTGTGTTCCTCTGCTCTGAGATCAGCATGAACTGAAAGTTTAAGAAGAGGTTGATTCAATGAACACTTTGGTTTCTTGGGGGTAAAAAAAAAGTTCATCTGTAGCTGAAGCAGACTGAGGACTTAACCAGACATTTCACTGATTTATTACAAGTAATCATGGAGACTGAGGAAAAGCAAGAAATCTGTAGCACAATTTGAATTATTCAGTATTTTCTGCACAAGTCTTATGTTGAGCCAAATTCATTTACCGTTCTCATTTAATCTATAGTAACAGGTGAAAAAATAGGATTTTCAGCATGATTCAGAATTCATGATCTAATGTTTCATCTGTATTTAAATAAGTTTTCTCAAACATTGTAAAATGAAGAGGAAATGCATTATTCTACTGACATACATTCATGACGCATAAGCTGCCAACGCAACAATGATCAAAAGGTTTCATTAATCAAGATAAATTAGTAGTTAATGTCTTTAAAGGGCTGCCTTTCATTCAGTGATGTGTAGCTGACTGGTGACATTCACAACTGCCTCTGGGTCTGTGAATGCCAGGTACTGCAGACATAGATAGTCCTCCCAGTCCAGAACAGACTGATCCTGGATCAGCCCTTTCTCTGCCAGTTTCATCACCAGCAGGGCTCGTTTGATCGTCAGCCAGTTGTGTACAGCAGGTGTCACAGAGCCTCTTGGGTTGAACAGAGAACCCTGACACGGGCCCCAGAGGAGCACCTGGAGCCCGGTCACCATGTCAGCCATCTGTAGCCCACTGCTGCTGCTGTCCCCGTGGAGCTGAGACACCAGGGACAGCAGAACCCTTCGATAGGAGGACTTAGACAGGGATGCTTGGCCCTCTTGTGGATCCAGGCAGTACTGGATTAAAGCTCCAATCTGGGCTTTGATGGACACATGTGGTTGAGGTTCAGAGTGATCAGACCTGCAGGTTATCACAACACGAGGAGAACCCAGTGTCCTCCATAACGTCTCTATCCTCCACATTTTCTTAGCTTTTTCCCACATTTCCTCTTTGAGGCTGTTACTTCTTCCACTTTTTAATCCTCCTTGCATTTCAGACACATTCTCCTCTGTCACGTTCTCTCCTTCCTTTGCCTTTCCTGTGTCCTTGCAAGGCCACATCAGTAAGATCCCCCTAGGCCTGAGCTCAGCGACTGGGGTGCTGTTGTTGTATAGATACTGTGCCCCCATTAATATCTGCAACATCAGGAAACAAACTCGTTTATCATAAAGCAAAGAGTCTGTGCTCTGCAGTGAGCGGCTGTCCTCGACAAAGTCCTCCAGCGTGGCCTGTGGGAGGTCTCTCTCAACGCTCACAGAGTGTCCTTTCTCAAGTAAATGTTGAACCGTGGACACACGGCTGCTCTGTGTGTAATTGGCGTACTCGTTGCTGCCTCCACACGGCGTTTTATCAGCAGTGCAGTCTGACTTGGGAACATGAGAAGAGTCTTGAGTTTGCCTTGTGCTGCTGGAATCCTTCAGGGTGCTGCTGGGTGTGAAATCAACAGCTACGTGTTGCACGTTGACATGCTGGAAGTCTGGTTTGGTGGAAGTTGAATGGGCGTCCTCAGTGGGTTTGTGTAGCTGCAGGAAAGGACAGAAATAATCACAGGAAGCTCTTGCACAAGGGCAGTATTAACAATCATTTTGACATGTATTCATCGTGGCCTTCCTGTTGCAGTTATCACACCTGATGGCAGTTTTAGAGGAAGTTTTACTGCCACCGCAAGCCACTGTCATAGTTGATAAAGATCATGTCTGTACAACTGGTTTCTGGGTGCAATGTGCATAACGTGCATACCATGTTGTTTTGCACACATTTTCAAATGCAGTAGGAACATTTACCGGTTCACATAAAAGCAGGCCACTGAATAAATGTCAATAACTGCTATTACTAACCTACTACTACAACAACTAAAAATAATAATAGTTATGATGCTATAGCACCGTTAACCGCAACAGTTAAAGTAATGTAACAAGAGAAAACTAAATAGTAAAACCAACTAAAGAAAAGCAAAATCAAGAAACAGGTAAAAAATTAAGATGAAGACAAAAGATGTAAAAATGCAAAATGATTAAAAAAAATGATTAAAATGTCAAATACAAATAAAAGAATAGAAGAATTTAAAAATAAAATATCAAAAACACGCCAAAAGCAAATAAACAAAACAATAAAAAACCCAAATATCTCCTCAGGAGGATCTAAGGTCATGAACTGGCTCAAAATGGGTCCACGTTAAGTGAAGACAAGCTGAAGAGACCAGTAAAAATCAACTCTAAATGAAAACAAAAGAGGAGCCAAAAGAGGGAAGGGTCATGTATCTGTTAAAACCATAGGAATCTGAGTTGCCTCATTCTGATCAAAATGAAGGTGAAAGAGTGACTTTGGACAAACAGGGTTTTCAAAGAAGTAAAAAAGCCTCTGGGAAATGAGTCATACTTATGCATTTACTAAAAAAAAATCTGGTTGAACATGTTTTTCAATCCAAAGGTCATCTGTTTTTCAGAGAATACACCTCACTTTGTTGCAACAAGATATCCTGTCTGATAATGAACTACATTTAAGCAGGAACAGGCTAAAACAAGGTGGGACATGAATGCTCTCCTCATTGTAAGAGCAGCACAACATCACCACAAACTATTAAATACATCTTAAATCACTGTTTTGTACTTTTCTTGCTTGTAGTAATCATGGTTCTTTAGGTTCTGCAGTTTCTTTTCCAGGTTTTTTAGAAAGCTGCATCCATCTCCATAGGAAAGTAACCGTTACGTTTAACCCTCAAAGATCTAAACAGCTGCTATAGGTTTATACTGATCTGAAATGCTAAATAACTTTAGAATCACTATTTCTTTTAATACATTTTAATGATTTAGGTAAAATACAATTCCTCTACTTTTCATGTTCATCAGATTTGGCCCATTTGGACGTTCAGAGGCTCCGTAGTAAACATATAAACTCTGACATCTTCTACAGCGTTAGTTCATCGGTAAAACACACATGGTTTCATTATGCAGTGGTTGTAGATGCTTGTGTTTACATTCAGTTAATGATATATTTTGTTGAAAAAGTCACTTTTTCTTCTGCTTTCTCTGTTTTAATATCATAACCTTTGAGTTTATGTGAGCTTTCATTAAGATCTATATAATCGGTAAATTAAATACAGGAAAATAACAGATTTTCACAAAAAAATAAAAAATGCAGAGCACGAGATTATAATAAGTGGTGATAATTCAGTGAAGACATGTTAAATATAGAGAAAAAAAATCATTTAGATCAAAAATAGCTGCAAACTGTGACATGTTAAACTGTGATGTATCTCTGACAGAAAGTTATGACAGAATGTTGCAACATCTGGAAAAAAACACTAACTCAGACTAATGTAATCAATTATGGACCGAGGTCGAGGTTATTGTGACCTGATTACAGTCCATTCTGTGAATTGTCCGGAATTCCTCAGTGTTTTTTTTTTTTTCTCCAGTTTGAGGCAAACATTCATCGAATTCAAGGATGAACTGATCAAGTTTTGGTGACTAAATACCTAAAGGTTGGTTATAAATGTTGGAAACTGAAAAGTCTGTGTGATTATGTTGATTATGATGTAAGTATTGGGAATGGATCTGACTGAATCCCACTGGTAGATCATTTTGGCTGAGTCCAAGATAATTTGTTTATATTTTTAAATATTTGGCTTCTTTCTAGTGGGACTGTTAATGCATTTCAGAACATACAGAACATTTTGTCAGAGGTGGTAAACTATTATTGTACTTTTTCCTCTTGCATCATTTCCATCTTAATACAGCCTCTGTGTCATTCTTCTCTACTTATGTCATATGTTGCTTCATCTTGTCATATTTTTTTATAAGTTACTATGTGGTTTGTGTTGTTTTTGTCTAATATGTTAATAAGTCTTTTCTATGTGTTATTTTATCTTAGTTTCAGGTTGAAGTTGGTTGATACAAAATCTAAACAGCTGATTATTTCCCTAATGTGTTTTCCAAATGTAAAAAGTCTGAAAATTTAAGGAGTAGAAATGACAGTATTTGTTAAAATGTAGGGATTAAAAGTAGAAAGTTTCCAGGAAAACAAACACTGAAAAAAGTAAAGTAAGATACACACACACACACACACACACACACACACACACACACACACACACACACACACACACACACACACACACAC
>JAPTYQ010000019.1:25748760-25766463 GCA_029814465.1 Ostorhinchus cyanosoma
TTACAGTTTATGTAGACTACAGGGAAATGTTTTAAAATGCATAATTCCATTAAAAAAAAGCAAAAAAGAGAAAAATATCACTTCTTTATAGAAAAAAACTAATCATGACTTAAAAGGAAATATGATCTAAGTCAAGAGATAAGATTCCATGCAATTCTACACAGTGTTTAACCTGTAAGTAAAGAGTTTCTATTTCTGTGAATCAAATGTTTCATTTCTCCAAAGTCACCCAACATTCTCCTAATGTTTACGACAGTCTTGTGGTAGAGCAGAGCAGATTTTTTTAGCTGATGCAACAGAGATTAGTGACACGTTTAGTGAGTCTGGCTGCATAGTTTTCAATTGTATAAAGAAGAAAAGCCTCATGTCCATGCATGGTTGGGTACATGACATGCAATACAGCCTGCATACATGGGCCTCGCCTGTTACAACACCTCAAACTGTCAGTTCACTTGTAATCTGATCATTTGTGTATTAGATCTTATTTGCCAGCTTCATTGTTTACCAGTCTATGGATAACATATGGTGCCATGGCAACAGGTAATCAACTAACCAGTGTCACCAACTATCACCTAATACTTTGTTGTGAGAAAAGGAGTGATCTGTCTGGCATTAGCAATACACAGTATACAGAGTACATAAATGCACAGTGTGTTTAATTACAAACCCAGATTTTCAACTTTAGATGTGCGTTTACTTCTGTGCAATATTTGTTTTTTAATTGTTAATTGAAGTGAACACATGGGAACCGGAAACCCTAATTTGCCCTGGAGCGTAAATAACTTACAGGATAAACAAACAACAGTGTGAGTGATTTTAAATTTAGATTAGTCTATTGTCGTGCTCAGGGTTAACTCATGTATTACCTCACCATCCACTTGCTGTGGGGTACTCTTAGTCATAATGGTATTTACCAATTAATATCAGTGTGTGGGAGAGATGTGGATGAATACTTCAAAGATGCATCAGACAAAGATCATTAAGGGCCTCTTCACCGAACCTCTTCATATGCTAAGAAGAAGAAAGGGCTGCCTGAGGGATTCATCATGAGCACACATTCAGGGTTGCAGAACATGCATTTCAAACTATGTGTGGAAATTACACAGACATATGCAACAAGACGTGAACAGAAACAGACGGCCTTAAAGGAGATGACATTTAAAATCATGAGTGTGGCGGAAGAATTCATTAACCTTCAGCAGAGCGCTGGTGTGAAGTATTCACTCTAAGAGCGGTGACCCTCATTGTAAGAGTGTGAATTTATTGCGAAACAAGCTATTTTAGGATTTAGGAGTTAGTATGTAGGGGATTTTTTTTATATGACATATGATTATAAAAGGCTCAGAAATGAAGTTGATGACACAAAGTATTGCTTTTTATGCTGCTTTATTTTTTCCACCTGACAAACGCTGTTATGTTTTTATTTGGTCTATACATGGGTTTTCAGTGATATATCGTCATGACATTTTTATTTACCCACTTGAGACAAAACTGTTTTGTGAAGGGTGATCATTTACAGGAATGAATGCAGACTTCAAATAAAACCGAGCTGCCTTGTTGTTCTCCTTGGTCTTCATAAATCAGTCACATGATTTAATTCTTAATGGTGAGAGGTAAAGTGTTTCCTTATAATGTCACAGAGGTGGCGTTTAAGCTTTCCATCAGATGCATGACGGGGTTTAAAAGAGGATGAACCTGAAGCACTGACAGGGGTCTCAGTGGAACTCTTTCCTAATCCTCCTTTAGCGTGAGTGTTGGATGAGTTGGTGGATGGTTGCTGCTGGATTGCTGACAGGTGGGATGAGCTGCCTTTGACGTTGGCGTCTCCTGTCCTTGTCACTGGGGCTTTGCTAAGACAGCACGCAGCCTCTTCATCCTTATTGAAGCGACGTAGCCCAGCTTGGCAGAGGAGCGCCTCCTCGCTCGCCATCTGAGGGCTTTGACTCAGGGTGATGAAGCCGTAGGGGGTGGTGACTTTGGGGAGGTGTGGCAGGGAGAGGGCGGCTCTGCTGGCAGGGTCCAGACACTGCTGCTGGGCCTCGGTGTGAGAGCAGGGAAAGGACATCTCCCTCTGAAGGAGAGACATCCTCCTGTGGTTCAGGGGGTCTGAGACGCTCCGTTCAGCTCTGCGGTCTGACAGAGCCAGACTGATGCTCGAGGATGATGTGGATGAAGAGAAACAAGCCAGAGAAGCGGAGCGAGATGAGTCCTGCTCTGAACTCCCACAGCCTACCTCTGACTCTTCATCATCCTCGGCCTCTTTGTTACTGTCCAAACATCTAAAGCTGGACTGCACAGACAGACTTGGTATTGTGAACTGGGGGATACTATCAGGAGTCAGGATATTTGGGAAGATGTTCTCCTGGCTTGTCTGAGAGTCTGAGCCTATAGAGCAGAATAACTTTGCACTGTTGCTGGCCCACAGCAGTGCACGGATCCCTGCGCTGCTGTGCCTCCGTGCAGCAAAGAATTCATCTGAATGAACAGCTTTGGCACCGTTGCAGATAGTTCCAATGCTAAACGTCCGTGTGACTGTGTTCTTCTCCATTTCTGAATCTCTTCCACTTCGGTTGTTCACAAGCTTGTTTGTCGAATGGCAATAGATGTAGAAGGAGGTGAAGGGAGCTTTTATACAGTCCCTTCTACTCGAATTTTGTGAGTTCACTTAGTGCATCATCATTTACGTGTGTTTGAAAACAACATGACCGGAAATGCTTACCAATAATGGAGCGTACCAAGAATGGAAACACAATGATGCTCCTCCTCCATAAACCTCTTCATATGCTAAGAAGTAGAGATAGCCACAGCAACTCAGTGCATCATAAAGTCTAGCAGCTGCATTTGAATGAGATGAATTGAGTTGCACCGTAAAATTCAGCTTTAACTTATTAGTAATAACGAAGAACTGACCTTAAACACTCACTATTAGCTGCTAAAAACAAAAGAGGAAAACCAAGATGAAATGCAGACCACCTATGTAGATGTTTTTGTACTTGTATTAAACTATATAACATGCCAAATATATTTATTTGATATATTAGGAATTTCTATTTTCAAGAACACGAACAAATCGCTTCTGCAGTTAGCATTCAAGAAGCAGGCTGTAGAGGTTATGTAAAATTCAATTATTTATACATTACTGTCAATATTTGTTCCAAAAGTGGATTCATAAATTGTGTTAAGAAAGGATAAGGGTTGAATTTGGGTAGTCGTACTCTGGGTGTTCATGTCATTGTTTTACATAAAAGTGGAGCAGCTTCAAGACGGTCATTGATTGAAGTCATTGACAAGGGAGAAATTATGAGTCAGATCACTGGGTCAGAGCATCTACAGATGTTGTTGTTCATTCCTGATGTAAAGTGGTTAGTACTGTTAGAATTATACAGTTGAAGAACATATGAAAACCTAAGCATTATATAATTAGAATGCAATCTGTTATAATCATGATAATTATGATTTGTAATTGGAATGCAATTTGTTATCGTTATGATTCCCGGATTTTGCTGATTTACTCTAAGTTGTGTGACCTATTGACTTAAGAGGGCTTTAAGGGCTAGAACAGAAAAATACAGAGTATCACAGGTGGGTTAGTTTGGTTTTTCAGGAGTGTGTAATATTTATTGTTTTATAACCCATAAAGAGAAGATGGTAAGGAGACCTGGGGGTAAGGACAGGTGTGCTGTGGGGGTGATATGTGAAAGGATTAGCTGAAGTTAGGAGGAGGAAGACAACACCCCAAGTAAGAGTATAAAGGATTAGGAAAGAGAAGTCGGGGCTCTTGAGGACGGGGAGTCAGAGAGATGGGTTCTTTGCTTGGAGACTTTATGTCTGTGGACCAGGAAAACGGATTCTCTGTAACCGTGGGAGACCATAGATCTGTGTAAGATTGATCAATGTTCATTAAATAATTGATTCATTGTTATTCTTAAATCCTGTTTCAGGTCTGTTTTGTGGTCAAGATAATAACCAATGTAACGAACATGGGGAATAGAAAATTGGAGTCAGATTTGTAAGTAGAATCCCAACAGTACTGATAAAAAATATCCAAAGAACAACCGGATCTCAAATAATGGAGCATCTATGGGAGCAGAACATTATTATCACCTGTCTAATATTGTGTAGTTTTCCCTTTTTCCACAATTCGTCCACAGTTCTGACCCGAGGCTAGACTCCACCAGACCTCTGAAGGTGTGCTGTGCTATCTGGACCAAGACATTCGCAGCAGATCCTTGAAGTCCTGGAAGTAGAGAGGTGGACCTCCATGGATCAGATTTATTTTATATTTTATATCTCACAGATTGTCCTGAGATTGAGATGTCCTTCCTTTTGTCCATTTTTGGTCAGCACTACACACTGCAGACCAGGAACACCCAACAAGACCTGCAGTTGTGGAGATGTTCGGACTAAGTCATCATGTCACAATATGGACCTGGTCAAAGTCAAACAGTTCCTTATGTTACCCATTTAGCTGCTTCCAACACATCAGCTTCAAGGACTGAATGTTCACTTGCTGCCTAATATATCCAACCCAGTGAAAGGAACCATTGTAAAGAAGTAATCAATTTTATTACCACTTCTACTGTTAGTACTCAGAATATTATGGCTGACTGATGTACAGTAATGGAAAAAAGTATTCGGACACCCTTAACATTTTGCAGTGTCTTAAATATTATCATATAATATTTGCAGGAAAAAAATTGTATTCCAAAAGATGTGGCTGCATCAGACAGACAAACAAAATGCAGATTTTTTTTTTGTTAATTGGTAACAAGAAAAAGTAATAAAACAAAACTTTTGACAGTTTCAACATGTCATGTCTTGGTTGTGTTTCAAGGGCCATTGTCTTGCTGAAACATTTATGTGGCTTTCAAGAAAGGCACAGTACTTGGCAATCTATCCATGATAATTTTTAATAAAGACAGAATCAGTTTGAATGAACTGAAATTATACAAACAGTCGAGTATAATAGTTCTAATATACCTCATTTAAGGCTTTTATTTTGAAAAACCCTATGCGTGTGTGTCTGTGAGAGAATCATTTTTAATAAAGTAAAACTGTACAGTTGAGTATTTGGTCATTAAAAGAAGTAATTTAATACTCATCATTTATTATTTTTAATAATGCTTTTATTTTAGAAAAAAACATACAGTCTACTCTTTCCTCTGTGTGCAAATGGTCACATACCCACAATGCAGTTATAAGTGTGAATGACAGAATCCACACAGTGGGATAAGTGGAATAAAGATTTGTCATATTGAGGCTTGATTATAATTTATTTAAGAGAAAACATGTCAAGGAAGTGTAAAGGCTGTGTTTCAACTTTATTATTTATACAGATTTATCCATTGTTCTGTTTTTTTTTTGTCTGTAATTTACTGTCCTTTCCAGGAGATGGCGCCATAGAATCTCCTGCGTCACCAATAACCAGAACCAGGCTGACCAACTGCTTTATCAACCCATAAAGACCCAGTGCTTCTTCTGCGGTAGCTCCCTAACAAATCTTTTTTTAATGCATTTAATCATTCTTAACTGATTTACCAACATTTATTATAAAATTATCCTCTAACCCTACAATGCAGTAAACCTCTGTTTATGAATGTAAAGGGGAAAAAAAAGTAAACCCCACCTAGGAATTAAACCCTGACCCTCTGTGTGACAGTTATTCCCGAACCACTGCCCTATAGAGGGAGAAAACTACCACTTGAAAAGTACGTTTTTGACATAACATGAATTTTTCAAAGTTAAAATCGAAAGTAAGAGTACTCTTCACCAACACTGAGATTATACCATAACCGTAGGTCCAATCTCAAAAATTCTACAGCGTGTGGCTTCTGCAGGCTCCTGTGAACAAACTCATGTATAACATGTATGAAAAAAGTCTGAAATTAATAAGCAGTAATCGCGGGAACATGGAGTCACTTTTAAAGGAAAACTGCCAACTTCTTGTTGGAGTCAGCTCATGGGTGTCAGCGGAGGATTTGTCAGGTTCGATGAGATCAACATTTTGGTGTTTGTTTCATGTTTGTGCAACATTCCTACTGGCCGCCCGTAAGTAGTAGTAAGGTAGTAATTACAAAGTTACAAGATCACTTTTTTGTAAAGGCTGTACTCTATCTTTTGGTGCTATTTAGAAGCCAATACACAAACAATGTCATCTGAGTTAATTTTAAAAGTTTTATTTGGAAAGGCAAATTGACAATTTCCTGTGGGAGATAGCGCATATGTTCCCCTATATCAGGGGTGTCAAAGTCCAGTTCTCGAGAGCCGGTATCCTGCATGTCTTAGATAGTTCCCTCTTCCATCACACCTGGAAGCCATCATTATCAGGCTTCTGCAGAGAATGATGATGGGCTGCTCATTAAATGAATCAGGTGTGCTGGAGGAGGGAAATACCAAAAACATGTAGGATACTGGCGCTTGAGGACCAGAGTTTGACACCTGTGTCCTATATCATGTGTAGTGCTTGATGTGACAAACATTTTAGCATTGGTTCCATGTTTTTACAACATTCCTGTTGGCCACTAGTGCCATTTCTGTATTTTTATTAGAAATAGGCGGCGCTAGAGAGCACATTTTGGCACCGATGGGGTTAATTTTTACATTTTATAAAAAATTTTGAGCATTTTTAGGTGGTCAAAATCCAGTTTAAAGTGACATCATAAAAATAATATTAGTAAACGAACAAAAATAAAGACGGACCTGCCCGTCCAGCTCAGTCCCTAATAATATGGATGAATAATGATAGCCTATTTATGAGTCCTTTCAAAGTGTCACACAAAAGATAGGTGAAACAATTAGAAAACCTGGGAAAACATTAAATAAGTTAGAATGAAGATATAACATCTGAAAAAATGCCAAATGTTTTCCCTGCTTTTTTTCCACTGAGTGTAGACTGCTCACGTGATCAGCCCATGGAGGTTAATTAGCTGTTTTTCATTGGCTGCTGCTGATTGCACCAGGTGCGCGTGCCAGAACTGATTGGCTGCTCGGTAGTGACCTCAGGGTACATTTCGCCCTCCACGGTGGGCTACTGTCACCCGTCTTTCTTGTTCCACACATCACCTCAGCCCAGCAGGTCCACGGAGACATGGACAGTGTACAGCAGCCCCAAACCGTCACGGACAGTGTACAGCAGTCCCCCGCCGTCACGGAGGAGCATGTCTCCAGTGTTGAGGTACGTGGAAAAACCAACCGTAGGCCTATATTCTGTAACCGTGGGTTATCTTGGGAAGGGGTTTATGGTGGCGCGTGGTGGCCTTCAGCCTTTTTGTCTCGTGCCTTACAGCCCACTGTGGTGGAGAAGAGAGACGGCGTGTTTCGTGTCCTACTGCGTGGCCTCTTCTATCCTTTCCACATCGTGGTACGTGCATGTGGAGTTAAATCCAGTCTCTGTCTAAAGGTTCCCAGACTGACCCCCTCCCCTCCACAGGTTGGCGCATACCGCGGGTTTTTGTGGGTGCTGGGTTTCCGGCAGCCTAAGCGGAAGGCCCTGGTTCAAACAGCCGTAACCAGTCCCCCACGTCACAGTTTCGTCTGTCGCAAGCGCCTCCACCCGGTCACCCGGCTGCTGCTGTATGTCCTGCCCCGCTGGCTGCAGGGCGCCCTGGGCTTCCCGGTGTCCCATAACATTGGCCTGGTCCTCTCCCAGGGTAAGGCCCCGATCCGGACACCATGTGGGTTATTTACTTTTGTATTGTTTAATATTCTATGGAAATATTATTTTTTCATACTACACTGAGGTCAGTATCCCACTGACTGTGATCAAGTGGTAGAACTTTCCCTGTTGCTCCCCATAATGGCAGAAAAATACATATACAAATGTATACAATGACTGATGTAGTTAAGTTTCTCAAGCATGATTTCCCTTAAAATCAACTTTTTTTCTTGCTAAGATGGTGGAACTTAAATGGCGCCACTAAAAGTGTAGCAAAGCTGTAATGCCACTGATCGCCGCTTGGGGATGCTTTATTGGACCCCAAAAAGCCCCAGTTTAAATTTTTTTTTTTTTTTTTTTTTTTTTTTTTTAGCCAAGTATCCCCAATCCTTGCTTCAGCATTTTTGATTGTAAAAAAGATATAGGCCAAATGTTTTCCTGTGCTAAACGTGTGTTTTCAAATATTTGTAAACAAATATGTTTAGCTTTTGTATATTAAAAATAACAAATCCTTACAAGTAAATTTTGTGGAAAATATAAACTAAAAAGTGATCTTTCATTGATAAAATAAACAAATTGGTCATTAATAAGAACTATGTCAACAAAACTAATCTTTAATATAAAATACAATTCTTAAGATATTACCAAATCTCAAGATTGACAATAGGCAAGGCAAAGTTTGTTTAGCACAATTAATACACCTTGCTTTACAAAAATGGAAAAGTGACAGGTTAAAAACATACAATTACAGTTAAAACATAAATATCTATCAATTAATATAAAGTAAGGGTGCAGATGGAACCCTTTCAGTTGTATGCACAGTTGAACAGAGCTGTTTTCAGCCTGGACTTAAACACTGTCAGAGTACAGACTGTCTGACATCATCAGGAAGACTGTTCCAGAGTTTAGCTGCATAGAACTGAAATGCAGCTTCACCCTGTTTAGTCCTGACACTGGGTGCCAGCAAAAGGCCTGTCCCTGAGGTTCTCAGGGTCTGAGATGGTTCATATGGGACCAACATGTCACAGATGTACTTTGGTGCTAGACCATGAAGAGACTTGTATAAAAGCAAAGCTGCTTTTAGTCTATTTTCTGAGCAACAGGAAGCCAGTGCAGAGACCTGAGCAAAGGAATACAATAAATACAAAAACATTAAAATACAATAAAACTAGGAGTTTTCATTTTATTATATTTTAGTTCAGCATTAACTCATTATTTTGTATTTAATACATGATTACTTATTCAATGTATTTTCCCCAAGAAATTCAAATACCCCTGGGGGTACATATACCCCCATTTGAGCAGTGCTCTAAGTGAACTTGTCTATCCTTGAAATGTTTCAATTTAAGGGCAAATAGAAGACTTTGTCTGGTGTGTTTTAATCATCTGCTTGATATCTAGGTGTTTAAGACTAAGTTCGGGGGATAATCTGTTTGAGGTTTTTTTTTTCCTTTCAACAGAACTGACGTCAGATCTTGCACTTTAAAAGGTTGACCACTGCAGTAAAGTTTTAAGTGTATTCTGCTATATTTGTGATGTGTTTGCATATTAAACACATTTCCTATTAAAAGCCTTTTCCAAAGGTCTAAATTTTCATGTGACAAATGACTTCAGTCTTGTTGTTTGCTCTGTTTGGAGACATGAGGCAACATCCCTTTAACACTTCTGCAGCAGAAGAAATGTCTAAAAATGCAGTTGCAACTTTTTGTGGTTAAAATTACAGCTTGCATTGACTTCTGACCATCTGGAAAAAGAAGGAAATTCTGACTTTTAAATTCTGGCTCAATGAATTGACAGATGCCTTTCGTCTGGGAGTAAAAGTGGGATTTTTTTCTTAATAAAGTAATATCACTTTTTTGGTCACCCCTTGTCTGTTTCTGAAGGAGTTAGCTGGTGGACCTGTGCATCTTTGTCTTAGCACTTTTATTTCAGAATGTATTACATACAGCAAGGGGGTGGATGTGATTTTACTTTGTCCTAGATTTTATTCTATCATATATTTGATAAATTGCCTTCTCCAACAGAAATCAGAGCATCTCCCACTAAACCTCATGGTAAGGGCAGCAAGAGAAAACAGGATGACATAGATGAGGATGATGAAGAGGATGAGCAGACCTGGGTGGATGTGCTCAATCAGGACCTGGGTGACGAGGATGAAGGCCCAGACCAGGATCCTGATTTTGAGGTTAGTGCTGGGGTAGGATCCAGTGCACCAAATAATTGGTCTTCAGTTTAAAACTATAGGCTATATTCATTATCTGAATGATGACATGGATGGTATATGGTTCCACACATGAGATATAAACTGTGACTAGATACAGTGACCTTGTTACCTAAAGTCAACAAGCCTCCTAAAGTGTGCTCATTGTATTGGTATGATCAGATATGTCTGTAATTGACTTTTCTGATCTGCTACTGCACATTCAAGTAAACATGCAGACCTTCAAACAAGTCTGTAGAAATGCTTTGAACAGGGTAATGACTGCATTTACTCTAACCACTCCTCAGCCCAGTTCAGTGTCGACGGAGAGTGAGGAGTACTGTTCACAGAACAACACGCACAGTGACATTGAAGTGCAAGAGAAGGGCGTGGTAACTATTGAAGATGTGAACACGGTAAGATGAATCAGTACTCTGCTGTTAAAACGCAGGGAGGATGATGCACTAACTTTGACTCTGTTCATAGGATGGTCAGCTAGCTGCTTCACCTGAAGACCCTGCTGTTTAATGTGTGTATTCTGGTGTTTTTGTAACTTAATATATTTGTTCAATAAAGTGTGTTGCACTGACGTTGTCCTGTCCACTAGATGGCAGTAAAGGTATTTCTATTCAGCAGTTTAGAGCTGATTGGAATGTGAGGTTGCATTAGTGTTTGCTGAAGCTCTAATATATTTGGACACTTGTCACATGTGGGAACTGATATTGCCCAGATACACTTGTATGAAATGCTACTTCTGCAGAGTAAAAAGATGGTCTCGCTTTAACTTGGAATTAAAAGTAGGTCAGGTCAGCCATTCTGTAATGCTCAGTGAAATGATTTCTGATGCACAGAATACACTTGTTCCAAAACGGTAGCTCTCCTAGTGAACATGAGGGTGTTATGTAAATGACTAAGTCCAAATGGTCAAATCATTAGGAGACTTTGTCTAATGGTGGTGTGCTATAATGGCACAGCTTACAAACTTTCACACTTGCATTTATAAAAAATAAATCAAACCTTTCACAAAACTGATGCCAGTATTAGGGTAATCACATCTGAATTGAGCCAAAGAATGCATTCACAAATCATGAACATCTAATTATATTC
This sequence comes from Ostorhinchus cyanosoma, assembly GCA_029814465.1. Taxonomy (NCBI): domain Eukaryota; kingdom Metazoa; phylum Chordata; class Actinopteri; order Kurtiformes; family Apogonidae; genus Ostorhinchus; species Ostorhinchus cyanosoma. Next base: position 25,759,722 of record JAPTYQ010000019.1, read on the forward strand.
ACAACAGCAGATAAATGTGACATAAAGCAGGGAAAGCTCTCCCAGTATTTTAGATTTCAAACTGAGGAAACATAAGGTGGCACCTGTAATCAGAAACTCACTGAATCAGGTCCCACTGTAAGGTTAAGAACTGTCTGGGTCCCTCCTCAGATAACTGCTTTTCTAATATATGCAGACTTTGAGCCTGGGTGAGTCAGACTCCTGAAATCTACACAGCGCTGTTAAACCAACATCAGCCTACTTTAACTTGGCTGCTCTTACCTGTAAATAGAAGTTAGGATATATTAATGATATGGACAGTTGGCAGGTTTTGGCTGTTTGAGTGCAGGTTTGGTAATATTTGGTGGTGTGGAAATAGTCAAACATGACGACACATAATTGTATAACATGATTATCTCTGGTGCTGCCCTGAAGGTGGACAGATTTTTATTGCCTTGCTACAGAACAACTAAAAATAGCCCAGCTGTCACTTTCCTCTGCATTCTTTTGCCAAGTGTTATGAACCCATGCATGAAATATGTAAATATCTTCTGTGACCCTTTATTTCTTAGCGCCACAGTGACTAAGGGTCTCACCATGGCCTTTATACTCTTTATCTCAGTATTGTGCCCTTAAAGGTGAGGTGTGCTAGCTGTAAATCGCAACAGTGGATAAATTAGTTGCTTTTTCTGACTCAATCAGGTAACTGGTTCATTCAAGCAGAAAACAAGTTTGTTTTTGCCCAGAGCTCACATCCTACCAGCTCTGCAGCAGGTGAGGGGGAAGCTGCTGCCATGTGGCTCTCATAATGTTGGTATTGGCGCTGTTTGTTTATTTTTTGGTACCTGTTGTATCCTGTTATTGTGCACACATAGTGTTCAGTGGATGGGCTGCAGAGCAGTAATTAAAGTTGTAGGTGGTCAGTTGCTGTGAAGAGCTCCACACACCTCTTGAAAGCAACTGAAGCAGTAGTCCTTGAACAATCAGCACCTACTCTTCCTACACTTGGGATCAGATCATTTTTCATCGACTGACGTGAATAACGAATCACAGCGGCAGATGAGCTCATATTTGTCATGTTTTTTTCAGTAAATGTAAGAGATGAGAAGCATCACTTACCAGAGTAGTACTTTATTATTGTGGGTGTTGCATTTTCACACACAGAAAAACAGATTTACTCAAAATGGCAGCTGGGCCAGAAACATGCTGAACTATGGGAAGTGTAGAGTGTAGTGTTTGGAACTTTTGCTCTTATTTTGGTGCTTATGTTTGCAGCTGCAGATTTTGACTCAATCATCTGTTCTGACAGATTGAATGGGCTGTGCTCGATACTGCCCACATTTTCTTACTATCCTCTTCTCACGTTTTGGATGTTTATGGGCACATGAATAAAAGGATTTCAGCAATTTCTGTACTTTATTATGATCTTTCTACAAGAGTAGTAAACTAATTTCTGCCTCATTTGGTAATTAAGATGCCCACAATAAAAGACGAAACAATGAATACTCTTAATTTTAATGTATTTTGTTCTGGGCTTTATCTAAAGGTTTCTTGCAGGATTATCAAAGTTCCCCTCATTTCTTCTTCACTCATAGTTGTGTTGTCAAGGTAATGCCATGTGACATTGGAAAGGAGGGTACTACCCCACTCCTTTAGGACCAATTGAAACCCTTACAGCCTTTCACACTCAGACACTTAACCAGCTGACGTCAGTGAAGTCTGACAGGGTTTAATGATCTGCACTTAGGGTGGAGATTGGATGACCTTTCAGTTTTCTGCAGGTGTGTCTGCCTGCAAGACAATGTAAAGGGAAACGGCGGGACAGTTCTCTTGCATAATCCTGACTAACAGCGGCTAAACGCATCATGGTTGGTAGATGCATTGTTCTATGAATAACCTCTAATAATAAAAGCCTGAAAATAAATGGAACAATACTGTAATGGCTCTTTTATAAATCCTATATTCTATCAGTACTTTCAAACCCTAAACAATTCAGTAACTTCTTAACCCTAAATTCTATCAATACATTTTATTCAGGTAAAATACAGTTGAACTTATTTTCATGGTCATCAGATATGACCCATTTGGATGTTCAGAGGCTCTGTAGTGACCATGAAAACACAGTCATCTTCAGCAAAGCTCTATCTGTAAAAACCATAGTTTGAGAAATGATGGTAGTTGTAGATGCTTGTTTTTATGTTCAATTAATGATACATTTAGCTGAGAGTCATTTTTTCCTCTAGGTTTCTGTTTTGACCATTTGTGAATTTACTCTGAGCTTTTATGAACATCTATTTGGTCAGTAAATAAAATCTAGGAAATTACTTGGTTGTCTCTGAAAAATGCAGAGGAAAAGATATTAATAAATGGTGATAAATCACTTGGGAAATGTTACATGTAGCAACTTTGGATATTGCCACAAAAATAGCTGTAGGTCTTAAAGGAATTGTTATGGCACTTAAAAATCTCCTGTAATTTGTCCATGTTGAGAACTTGTCTGTCAGATCTTTTTTTTTTTCCAAAATATAATTTGATCGCTTCATTTTTACTTAAAAAAAAAAGTTATATTTTTTGAGTTCAGCCAGTATCATAATATATAATAAAACAGAAATATAATAAAATATATAAAACCTGAGACATTTGTCAAGTCTAGTCTATAGAAGAGTGAATATGTCTGATGTTCTCAATAAACATTTCATGCTTTATTCAACCTTTTAGTGCAGGGTGATTTGTTCTGTCTTTGTGGTATTCTTAGTGTTGAGAGTTCAGACACCACACAAGATGAAAATGACTTAACAGAGTCTGGATCTATAGAAAATTCAGTAGATCTGGCTGCCTTCCATTAATCCATGAAAACACTGGAGCTTGTTTTGACAGTAAACTTTGTGTCTTCCCTTTTTCTTTTGCTCTCAGATATTTTTCAACCCTTGACTCTGTGGTGCGAAGGCGGTCGTCACCTTACTGAAGCAGCAGAGAGCACATTGGTATGAATTAAATGCTTTATGTTTGTGTGTGGGAAGGGCAGCAGCAGTGAGAGCTGGATACAGTACAGGACCTGATGGTCTCTGGGGGCTCTCATGGCTGTCTGAACGTTTGAAGGGTAGACTGCTCAGTCGAGGCAGCCATAGAGAGCATCGACCTCTATCTTTGGTGTTTGTAGCCAGCTGGAGACCGCTTTTAAACCACAAGCTTTGTCTTTGCCTTTCAACTGCAAGGTGAAAAACCCAGCGTCTGGAGGGGGCTATAAATTTCATGCACAGTCCCAGGTGTGCAATAGAACAAAAGCATCCTGCTGCATGCAGTGAATGAAGTGGTGCTTGTGGTGCTTTGTATTGGATGACTTCATGCAGGGTGATTTGTTAAGATGATCAGTTTAGACACAGGGTATTTATGTTGAGCGCAGCATGTGCCATCATATGTCACTTTTTTCCTGTTATTTTATGTGACTCATGGGAGCATTTTTAATGTAGCAGATTGTCCTAAAACTGCTTCAACAGACACATAAAAGCATTGTTCTGTGCTCTGATGTTTCATTGGGCCACCTGTAGCTTTGATTATAGCACACATTCACTGTGGGAATGTTTCCATTTTTCTATAAACTTATGCAACATCAGAATATTTATTTCCTCTCTTTTTTTGCACTGGGGTGTAGCCCCCTGGTGGCACTTCATTCTAATACAGGAGGAGGTCATATAACACAAATATTAATCTTCTATATTCAAGGCTGAAATTCCCATACAGTATTAATATTTAAATTAGGCTTGAACACTAAAAAGTTTAGACAAATTTATATCAGCATAATTTTAAATGACCACTTAAATGTTTCATTTAGTCCTCAAGGTTCATTTGGTTTTTATTTACTTCTAAAGCATCTACAAAATGGTTCAATCTCTTATTTTATATGTTGACAGATTTTGAGTTATTCCAAGCTGATGGACGATGGTTCATCTTTAAATTATTTATTCCAAAAAAACTATTTTTCACGTCTGCATGAAAGCGAAGTCTCATACTAAGAGGAACTTCTTTTTTTTTGATAAAACACATTTTTTCCAGACAGTTCCACTATAGCTGAAGTTACACTGGAAAAAATTATCTTACCAAGTGTATTTTTCTCCCTTGTCAAAATATCACACTTAAAATAAGACATAATCACCTAATGAGTAACTTTTCAGTGAGATATAAAGACTTATTTTTAGACAATGGTTCTTGAAAATCTTATTTCAAGAAATCTTAAGATAATTTTCACTTGTTCCATTGGCAGATTTTTTTAGCCTGAAATAAACTAACTAAATAGATGAATATACATCTTGAATTAAGCAAAAATATTTTCTTGGTAAGATTTCTTGAAATAAGATTTTCAAGAACCATTGTCTCAAAATAAGTTCTTCATATCTCATTGAAAAGTTACCCTTTAGGTTAATGTCTTATTTTCAGTGCAATGAGATATTTTAACTAGAAATGAGAAAAATACGGTTGGTAAGATTTAGTTTTGCAGTGTAATAGTTAAAGTAGTAATAGTAACTAGATGTTAAAATGACTTTGTTATGCAATGCTTATATCATATTATAATGCGCTAATTTTACAGAGTCTGTAAGTTAGCACATAGCATTAGCTCACCTCTGACCTTTGGCAGCTGGCTGTGACCTCTGCACTCCCACAGGTCGCATTTAGCTTCAAAAGCCCAACATGGCTTCCATACACCATGTGACACAGCTGAGTATTATCAGTCACTCAACACTCATTCTGTTCTTGAAATTCCAGAAATTAGAAGACTGAATGTCAGTGTCGGCTTCCATCTGGATATCTGCAAATACGACAACATTCACAGATGGCAGTGGTTTATATTTGGGTCGTTTCATAAATTTGTATCACTGATTTTCGTATGATGAAATACTGCAAAAGTTTTGGTTTTTATGAAATCTTTTTTACAATTTTTATTTTTGAGGAAGAATAAGGACTTTTTTTGTCCCTCCGTGTTGCATAAGGGGGAATAAAATATATTAAGAAAACAACTAAACAACCAAGGATTAACCATGAGCCTAGTAGCTAGTTTCAATATTTGACTAGATTCTGCTTTTCCTTGTTTTTATCTGTAATATGTACATAAGGGCGCTCTGAGGACTGGCTAAAATATTGTGATGCCAAAATTTCAGATGTACTGCAGATAAATCAAAAACTTGTCCACACAGAGCACATAGTCCCGGCGCTGTGCAAGAACTCTATCAAGGACTTGGTGACATGGGCTTATTGTCACCTTGAATGAATGGCAGCAGGTGCTTGCTGCTCCCCAGGCCCACAGTCTGACCTGCAGGCTATTATCTGCTACATTACAATGTGACTCTGTAATGTCAGCCAACAAAAGGGCTCAGACTCACTCCCCTGCCTCTCACTTTTCTGCTGTAACCTTTGCACCATATAGTGTGCACACAGATGCACAGACGGCAGCCTGACACAGTGATGCGGCGTGTATCGTCCTACCTCCAGCCTAATGACCAGCTGTCCCCTGAGACTCAGAGAGCATCCATCATCGTCAGAGAAGTAGAGCAGGAAAATAGGCATGACAAATGAAGCAGAGGGACGGAGCCTTCACTTAGTCATATGCTTTGATGCAGAGGACAGTGATGGCTCTCAAAAGTTTCAGAGTAAAGAAAAACCGCATGGAAGTCAGATTTCTTGTTATTGATGTTGATCTTAGTGCTGTGGAGTGGACTGTTGACAGATGAGAAACCTCTACCTCAGGGCGCTGTCTCTGCAAATCAAAACGAGTGGAAGAACAGGCAAAATCCACTACATTTATTTGAGCGATAATAAGATATGTCAAGATTTCGTCATTGCTCTATGTTGGTTCAATCCTCCTCGCTAGTTCTAAATGATAATGTGACACCCCCAAGTGTCGCAGGGTAAACACAGGTCGGCTCATTCTCCCATGCCTCGGGGCAGTATCAGCTCGGCTTCTCATCCGGATCACTGTATTTCATGTGTCACTTTGCTTCTTGATCAATCCGGCAGGGTTTAAAGGCTTTGCTGCTACCTGTGCTGCAATTGTCCTTGTGCATCCAGAGGTCGGAAACACATCAAACTCGCAGCTGAAATAAACGTCAAGCTTCAAGTGTGTGAAGTTGGCCTCAGTCGATGCCAGTAAGCAAATCCAATCACACATTTATGATGCTATTCTGAGCCGCAGACCCAAAGTATACACGCTAACTGGAAGAGCAGACAGACAAAGGGACAGAGATGCGGTAACGCTCAGCATGTGTTGTGTTAGTTGAAGCTCTCAGACAGCTTGTCAATCAATCTTCATTTACAATACTGCACCACAGCTTGATTCATGCTCTGATTTCACTGACCTTTGACTGTCTTTTGTTCAGTTTCTTAACACCAGCTGGAGGATTTCTGTAATTTCCCATTAACAACAAGTCAATATGAGACGTGAAAGAGTTTGACAGCTCATCATGTGGGTCTTAACAAACCGCTGTCTCTAAGTTCTCCAGGTCAAACTCATTATTGTGACAATCAAAAGGTGGAGTAGTTTTAGAGGGAATAAGCTGTGCTCTGTGTTGGCTTCATGGCTGATTTTTGTCATTTTTTTTTTTATTTTGAGGTGTTTACTGTCAGGTATAGATTGATTTTGACCCTAGAATCTGTAACCTCTGACGCACCGGGTCTTGTGAATTCTACTTTTTGTTATGTGCCACGTCAAAAGGTTATTAATGCTGTAAAATTTGATTCAGATCTAAGGCTGTGCAATATGGATGAAAAATAT
>JAPTYQ010000019.1:25781335-25791589 GCA_029814465.1 Ostorhinchus cyanosoma
ATGAGATCTATTCTGGGTCAATGGCAATCTATAAACCCAATTTGGTATGAATTCAACCAATAGTTTTGGTGCTAAAGATACAAACAAATCAAACCAAATAATCACGCAGTGAAGCAGATGTTATGACGGCTCTTCTGAGTTTTCAACCCAAGCTCTGATATCTTTTCCTCAAAGGGTGACCGGGTACCACAGTTTAGGACTCTGTATTCACTGTACATGTGGTGGGGAAGTGGACCCCCCCCTCCTCCTAATGTCAGAGAGTTGGAAAGCTACGTATTGTAAAAAAAAAGCAAAAAAAAAAAAACATCAAAAGCTCTGGTTAAAATCCACACAAATGTGTAATCATTATTTGCACTTCTTCAATAGTTCAGACTATGACACCTATACCTACTGTTTCAAATACTTACGATTGTAACTTTAATGTATCACTTTTACATGGTCTTAAATGTTTGTCCGCCTGTTTAATAGACTTAGTATAATTTGTTGTTGTGGTTCTATTTCTGTATTAACTGTTGGTTGCCTACCCAGGGACTACAGATGCAAATGAGCTGTTAGCTAACTCTGGTGAAATTGTAAAATGATGTGTTGTCCCTGTCAAACACTAAACTGAACTAAACTCAGCCATACCCATGTGCTGTCAGTGCCGGCACCTAACCTTAAAAACTTTGATCATGCCAGTGTTTCTTATTCGTCTCAGTCATTTGATGACTCAATAATCTACTCGGCGGGTCCTTCTGAGTCAGGCTGCTGAACAGATACTTTGTACGAGGTAAAGTTGCCTCTTAATACCTAGAAAACCGAACGTGTGATCTTCTCTGGAGCTCACTCCAACACCTCTGAGATTATTGACATTCACACCTCAGGAGGAGACTCAGTTGAAGAAGTTTCATCCCATAAATACTTGAGAATCTGGGTGGATGATAAGCTGTCTTTTGGAGCAAACTGAAGGTCAGGCTGAGTTTTTAAGGGTTAAAATAAATCCTGCGTTCTATAAATAAGTTTTCTAGAACAAATATTCTAGAAAATAACAATACTATTTCCCACATGCTGCCTCTAGTACACTTCACTGCCTGGGCTTTCTAAGAAGGCACCATAATTAATAGACTTTTCATTACAAAGCTATACTGAGAGAACTATTATATTTGTATAATCTGGTATAAACAGGATCGAAGTAGCCATCCATGTAGATGTTCATAAAAGTCAGTAAATTCAATTACTATTATGTTAGAACTGAGAATACCGAAGGAAAAATGACTTTTTCAGCAAAATATATCATCAACTGAACATAAAAATAAGTATCTGCAACCACACATGGGGTCATATCTGCTGATGAAAAGCTGATAAACTGCATTTTACATGGTTTACTTAAATATATTAATGGGATTAGAGGCTTAAAAGTTCTTCAACATTTTAAATCAGTAAATGCTTTTGGTCGCCATTCGTTAAAAGGATGATTTGTTCCTCTTGTGTGAAATACTGTATGCACCGGTTCCAGGACAGTCTATGTTTGTGATTGATCATATGGTACAAAGGCCCTGAAATTTGAAAACCCCGGTTTCATGTCTTCATTTTTATGACCAAACCACAAATTTTCTAAAACAATGATATCATAGCCCCACTTCTCTAACCTTTCACCCCGGAAGCAAGATGCCACTTCACAACAACAACGGCGGACTACAGAATCGTGCTTATGCTACAACAGTATTGAGCTTATTGGAAATATTGAATCAAAATCTTTGGTTAATCTTTCATTATAATGAGCAACAAACACCCATAGCTAACGACATTCACTACATGCTCTTGGATGTACCACTGAGAGGAGCAACCAGGAGGAAATATTGGACCAGACCCAGTAGAACCAAGCACATTTTATACGCATGCTCCACATCGTCGTTTTTTTGCGAGAGCATTACATCGCCACATACAGGCCTGGTGTTTGTGCTATATCGTTTTCAGTCATTTTCAGTGGTTTCATTTGGACGCAGATATTTCCTGAAACAACTCTGTGTTTATGCAGCACTTTTTTGAAAATGACTAAGAAAAAAATCGGATAGGAAACGCAGTTTTGTGTGGATGTGGCCTAACTTTACCCCTTTTATTAAACCTGGTAAAAACAGATGCGAAATCTATTGAACTTGTTGACATGAAACATATTTTAGCAAGAAACAGAGATTATGGCTATTGTTAACAGAGGCCAGATCTCTCAATAAAATGTCAGATCATCAAGTTAAATCCATAGAAGCCCCAAAGAAACCAAATTCTAGACATGTGAAATTGTTATTTTATTGTAGCAGCCTCACAGAGAAGAGCAGAGTATAGCAGAGCCAAGATAAGGACGGTCGGTTTGGTTTGATGAATGTACTGCTTTTTAGTTTGCTTACTTCCATTAAACAGCAGCTCACTGCTGCTTTCAACACAAACCTTTGGGACTGTTTCCTACATAAAGGCAAAGAGAACACTGAGGAGACCTAACCTTATACGTAAATCAAAATTTGCATTCACTGGAGTGGTTTATTTCAAGCACATACACTGTAGCCACTGAGGAGCAGTGACTGTGTGGTTAAAAGCAAAATGTTAAGCTCGTTGCTTTAGTAATGACAGGGGTTTGTGGCCCTCCAGGCAAAATAATCATTGTGTCTTGCATACACAGCCTGTCAAATGAAGAAAGAAGCAATTAAACCCGATTCACTGTAACCAGACCTCATTTAAACCTAATAAGCATTTCATTGTCATGTCCCCTGTGCGTCAAGAAAAACACAGCGTCCTCTTACACAGACATGTTTTGTGGATGAAGTACATCCAAATCGTAGCTTGGCCTCAGATTAAAATGTTTCATTCCTCTGATCCTTGATTTCATGTAACGTGGAAATAAACATCCAGCGGTGCATTGTCAACCAAAATTGTCGGTGTGTTCCAGTTTCCTGGGAAGATAAAGACTGTATTTATTTATAGTTATTACAGTTCAGTCAGTACACTTTTATAGTAATGAAATGCTTCAAACATCTTTTATTCTGTGAATATGCCAAGGCTGTCTGCTCAGACGTGTTGTCATGGTTTGTTTGTGTGTCTTGTCACAAACACAGACAGACAAGGATGATGATGACCTGGAGCTGCCAGTCTGTTCCAGCTCTGGACAAATAGATTTTGACATGACTGCGACTTTGTGTAATTAAATATATTTCTAATTCTCTCTTTTCTCTCCCTGTTTATGCTGTTGCTTTCCACGATGTTAACATTCCTGTGTGTTGATCGTTGTTGCTTCCTCCTTTGCTATAGCTGCGTGCCCCACTCGCTTGATTTCTGCACACCTCAGCTTTATTGAAGCACGAATCCGTGACTTATTTTCACCTGCACCTTCATTTGCTGCCTCAGCTCATTCAAGGCTACAAGCTTCATTTGATGGACGATCTCAGCTGTTGTGTGTTACCCTTGAACTGCAGCCATGTTTTGTGGAGCCTACTATTTCATTTCATTTGTGTTTCTGTCAGCGCCCACTTTTGGTATTATTTTTTTCTTGGCGGTATGGTGACAGATTTTCTCCTTTCTGCCTTCTTTTCTTACTTAATCCTTTTTCTATACTGTACATTATGTAGTTTCCTCTCATATGCATACATCCCTCCCTACATTTGCTTCCAAATTAAACATTCATTTAACTTTATGACTGTGGCATAAATAATTGCTGTGATTTAATTAGCTAACATAGCGGGGAATTTACTCTCATCTAAAGGGTTTGGTTTAGTCATGAAGCCTTGGTTTAATTAGTGAATTCATACAGTGCCTGAGCTGGAGTCATATACATCCAACAGCATTCACACGCACACCTGCCCCTGCTATCACCAGGCAACTATCAATTATTTAACATTTCATCGAAGCTACCCACATGGCTCCGGATCTGTCGAGCCTGGCTCCTGATCCCGCTGTCAGCTGCAAAGCCTTATGCAGAGAAAAAAAACAAACACTACATTTGTATGTCTGTGTTTAATCAGAGATCTGTCACAAATGTGTCCCAGCCTCTCCTCCTGCTATCGTTGAGGGTGTTTATATGCCCCGTGTTATTTCTGACATTGGCAGGAAGCTGCTGGGGTTATTTGTGCGACTCAGTGATGTGTGCAGAGTAGGGGAGATGTTCCACATTTGTTTTGAGAGGCGCTGACCCTCAACACTAAAGCCAAGGGACAGTCTCTCTCTCTCACATGTCGCACCAAACCGTTTGTTTCAACAGGGCAGACGATGACCCAGAAACATGCAGCTCGCAGCCAACTTCATCTCACAATCTTTAGAGTGTGGAAGAAAAAAAGTGTCACATTTCATCCTCGAAGCATTGGACATTTTTATTTTGTATCCCTGCAGGTTTGACTGCAGCTGTGACAAGTGATGTGACGAATAACATCATCTCAGAGAACAGACTGTGTGTAAGACAGACGACGCGGTTCGCTCAAGTGTTGAACTGAACTGAGATTAGTTCCTACCACTAAAGGTTTATTTCTTCATATTTTTTATTTGATACATTTTTTTATGTCAATCAGAGCAGCTTTAACGTTTTATATATCTGATTCAACACTGTAGTCACTGCTCGAGTCCAATCCGATGGAATAGTACAACTGGTAAAAATAGGGCAAGTAGATGCTATAATTACTGATGAGTCAAATATCATATAAGTATGCATTAGATGTAGTAGAGACCTGCTACTTTATATACTACTGCTATATACCAGAATCTGTGTAATTGTACAGCCTATCACTACAACTGAACTGTCTGTCATTGTCCATTGTCACCATGACTTGATTGCATTTTGGGATATTTATACTGCAGAATTGTCCAGATTTTTAATACGTAAATATTTACCTGGAAATGTGATACAATTCACATACTACTGGTTTTGGACAGAGTAAAAAATCTTGCATGCTGTTATGCCTACTAAGCAGCATGTTAGTATGGACTTCCAGACACCATCATTGTTTGTAAATTCATATAGAGTATTTCCTCCCAGATTGTAAAATCTATGGTTCATATTAGATTTCTCAGGCATAATGTAATAAGGCATAATGGATGTTTCACCTTAAAGGAGTCATATTTCACTAAACCCACTTTTTTTAGTCTTTGGTTCATTCATTTGTGTATTTGGACACTAATAGTTCATAAAGATTGAATTTGAACCCTCCAGGTGCTGCAAACCTATATTTATATTCATTTTGGCAAAAATCGAGTGGATCTCTACAACCTGTTTTATTTCCTGATTAATTTGTTGTGTCTATAGTTAGTTACGTCATGACATTTGCACATATAAGGTCAAGACTTTCAACAGACATTTCTCTGAGTACTACATAATTGTTAGAAGCAGCGGTTGTAGTAAAAACTGAAAATGTGTCCAAACTTCGAACTGATTACCTAAAATGTCCCATTTTTGGTTGTATTAATGAACATAAGTGGCTGAAGGGGGCAGAGCAGCACAGTCAACAACCTGGAGGAGGGGTGGGGCGTGAAGTGGCTCATGTGCATTTAAAGGGCCAGCGCGCAAAGTGACCTTTTTCGTATCATTACCTAAAAAATAGTGTTGAAGATGGACCTGTGGAGTTGAATTAATGAAGAATTCAGACCCAAGCATAGCATTTACAGTTTATGTACACCACAATAAAATGTTTTAAAATGCATAATTCCTTTTAAAAAAGCAAACTATCACTCCTTTAAATGTTCATTGTGAAGCATTTTGTTACATCTATTTGTGAAGTTGCACATTGAAACCAACTGAACACACCCGTACACTCTCCAATGGTGGAAGCAAATAATGAGAAAGGTCATCATTTTATCACTTCTTGGATTTTTTTTTTAAGCTATGGGGTTGAAAAACATTGAAGGTGGTGTTAATCTATGTTAATACAGAATGCAATGTGTGATTTAAAAAAAAAAACAAAAAAAAAAAACAAAACTGTCCAAACTTTGAGCGAATTACCTAAAAATTTCAGTTATTGATTGAATGGGACAGAGCAGCACAGCCAACAACCTGGAGTGGGTTGGGCTTGAAGTGGCTCCTGTGCATTTAAAGGGCCAGCGCTCAAATCTGCCTTTGTGATGTCATTACTCAGAAATAGGGAAACAGGGAGATGTTTTCAAATGCATAATTCCATAAAAAAAATAAATAAAAAAAAAAGCTAAATATCACTCCTTTAACATTATCTGACCAGGATGGGGCAGGTTGTAAAACATTTTCAATAAAGTGTTACAGTATATAATAATTTTACAGAATGTCTTCACACATGGACACTGTTCCAGAAACCCTCTCTAGATGCATATGCAGGGAAACATGCAGCAAAATCATGCTTTTTCAATGAAAATAAAATGCAAAAATCACAATTTTCTCTGTAAGTGCAAATTGCGTAGCCCTTGTATATAGATTAGTCGAATAGCATGAATACTATCAATGAAGTTTTCAAAGATTCATGTTATAGAAATAACTTTGTTGTTACAGGGGCATGTTGCATTGTGTGGCCTCTGTCTACTTTGATCTAACTTGTTTGATACATGGCAGATCACTCATTAACAATTTTGTCCCCTTCTCCTCCCCTCCTCCTGGGTGTTAGTGGCCAAATATAGCATGTTGGCTTATTAATGTGCATGATTTTGCATTATCTTGCAGAATGTCATGATGATGCAAGAGCTCAAGCTCAAAAATTGACAGACAGACTGACTTTATTTGTCATTAAGATTTGCATCAGAATGAAATTTCGATGCAATGTCTCAGTGCACAACGGGAACAATTAAATCACCGGTACTGTCATGAGCCATTGCAGCCGCAGCCGACCTGGCGCCGCCATTAGAGTCATTAAGTCATCTACTACCATCCTCAGTCTTCCATATATGATAAGGCACCATCTGATACATGGCTACATGCATATACCTGCTCTCCTGACTGGTGAGTCATAGATTTATTTGGAATGGTGGATGTTCCTGTGTGTGGTCTGACATTTATTTTCACAGATGCGGTGAAATAGATGTTGCCAGGCTGTTGCCATAGTAACAACATGTGATTGAAAGATGAAATGACAGGTTGAGTGTAGGGGTAAATCTAAACTTCCTTTTTCTTAGAAAGTGCCTTAAAAATCTGGCTACAACAATATATAATGTTGTAATAAACACCTGTATGTATCTCAGTACTTAAACATGACTGAAACTAAACTGAAAGGTCTCTGCAGTAACTACGAAGAGAGGCTTGAAGATTCACTAGCTTTGTTTTGATTCTATTATGTTCTAGGTTTTTTTTGTTGGTTCTTCTTCCTCTGGTGCATTGCAGCAAATTATCACCATTTTGATATGCAACACCGCCCTCGGAGACCTGCTTCACAGCACCACAAGGGGTCAAGAACTCCTCAGTGTACCTTTAAGATCACGGTGAGACTACAAACCATAGAAGGTAAAACAAGAACGCTCCAAATCCATGTTTTTTAATCATATGGGTCGTCCCAGGGGGAAGCTGTAGAGCTTTGTACCTTTCAGTTCTGGCTGCTATGATTTGGAAAGCAGTTTGACATAATTCGAGAAGTCAGAAGCTGCTTGAGGCCCAGAGCCACTGCAGTCTCTGGTTCCTGTTTATGTAAACACTTGTAAGAAAAATAAATGTGTAATCGTACAGACACAGTGAGAGAGAGAGAAGAGAAATTCCTCTTGGATGTAAGCAAGAGACCATATTTGCTCGAGTAAATACATAGACGACGGGAGGCTGTATGTGTGCGTAGTCTCCAGAGTTCCTCAAAGCTGTCTTCTCTCTTCTTTCCAGCATCTGTCTTTCCCTGTGAGTCCCTGTGGGTGCAGCTTAGCCTCTGCTTTTGGTCTCTCTCTCCTTAATTTACTCCTCCATCCATCCCTTATTCCCCATAGATCAGTCTACAGGGGCAAGCAAACGTCTCCTCTTTGCCCTCTCCTTCTTCTTCTCCTTCTGCCTTCACGTTCCTTTTAAAGTCATTGGGCTCCCTGTAGACCTCCATACCTCCATCCCCCCACTCACCCACTCACCCACCAACCAAACCCTCCATCCTCTCCTCACACTCACCACCACTAATCCAGTCCCTTGCTCCTCAGTATCATTCTGTTTTTGTTCCTGCTTCCACTGATCTCTGGTGAGTCACCAACCTTTGTCCAAGCCGGCGGCTGTGGGACTGTCCAGCCTACACACACACACACACACACACACACACAGAAAATAGCATCACACACCGAAGCACCAGTATGTTAGTCATCCTGCCTCTGCCTGGCTACAGCATCGAAACCCTCACTTCAAGTCATCACATCATATTCTAAAGAAATGTTAAAAAGCTCTTTTCCACACATCAGGTGCAGAGCCATACAACAAAAGAGACACTAAGGTGTAAGATGTGGGGTTGTACCTAACAGTATTACCTAAAGAAACATTTATTTAGCAGCACTAGCAAGAGTCTTGGCTCCATAATGCAAAAGTACCTTCAAGTAGTAAGAGTTGACAGTCACTGGGGTTGGTTGTAAAACATTCTGGCTCTCCTAGACCTACACTGAACTCTTTAATAAATACATACAATAGTCAATATTTTTTTTCCTGTGAGTCATTCCAGTTTCATTCAATTGGAACCTCCAATAAGTGACCTAGTGGTTCATCTTCTAACGTTTTCTCAATGAATAAGATCTGAGGCTGAATAGAAGGCTTTGGTATGTGCAGTGTCTGTTTCACAGGTCTGTACGACATGCTCATCCGGACTTGCAGAGTTTTTATTTTTCCAAAAGAGCTGTATGTAAGAATTATGTTCCAAGTAAACATAAAATCGCCCTGAATGTCACCAGACATGAAGGAATCATGTTCATTTCAAATACTGATATCACTTACAGTAGTAGACCTGCCAGAATGTTCACATTTGAAAAGCTGTCAGCCCACATGTAATGTTCATGTTGTCATTTTGTGTTTTGATCTGATGCTCCGCCCATCACCTATCTCCCAATCACGGCCACGGTCTCTTAGCCCAGGTGAAGAGACCAGACCCATATAAATACTGGTGTAGGACTTGTCACTTGCCATGGTAGCTCCTTGTAGTAGACGCTCATGCTGGATCTGGGGGAAGCAGAGGGGGGTACCAGGCTCTACAGTATTTTGAATGGGATTGCAGTACCAGTTTTGGCCACAATCCTACATACGACTCCTTTAACAAGACACATTTTTTTCTTGTCTGTAAAATTCAGTCAGTACTTCAGTGTTTTTAGGATTAGTCCACAGCTTCAACTCTTATA
Organism: Ostorhinchus cyanosoma; assembly: GCA_029814465.1. NCBI lineage: Eukaryota > Metazoa > Chordata > Actinopteri > Kurtiformes > Apogonidae > Ostorhinchus > Ostorhinchus cyanosoma. The sequence goes on from JAPTYQ010000019.1 coordinate 25,790,582, forward strand.
TCCAAATTGTGTCACTTCTGGTTCTAAGTGACCAATTACAGTCCCATAGGTTATGTCACATTACACACACATGTGGTCTTTATCACATATTGGCATTTCTTGAACATATCATTTGTTTTTGGCTTTTACTCTGAAATCAGCATTCATAACTTAAAGACATAGTATGTATTTTTTTAATTTTTTGGACAAGTCAAGGTATAGATTACAATCAGCTAAACATTATCCTGCGGTGGCTGTCAAAACATTGAAGTTCTTCACTGTAACGATGCCATCTGCTATAAAAAGGAAAACAAAAGAACTTCAGATCTAAAACATGACGGCCCAACATGGTTGACAATCTGCTCCGTCTGTTCTGTCTCTAAAGTACTTATTCTAAGGTGTAGAGAATACACCTTAGTCTGTGAGTATGTCTTCATCAGTGATAGTCTACTAATGAAAACATTCCCTCTGAATTTTTGGTACTTAATTTCCTTAAGTACATCCTGGTAAATTCCTCTAAATCTTACAGACGGGACTGTTCAGTTCTGTCCTCACAGCACCTCTCCTTAGACATGAGCAGGAGCCGCAGAGACAGATGCTCTGCACTTTTCTGTACATTCATGCTTGTTTGGTGATAAAACCACCTCCTGTGCAATGATGTGGATCACATGTGCCACTTCTGAGCTTGCCTCACCCGCAAGTCGCATCCAAAGCAGTGAAATGATCGGAGCAGTAGTGATTACTCACACAACCTTTTTTTTTTTTTCTCAGCTGCAGTGAATGTCTAACGCTGTGCTCAGATGCCTGCATGTACTTGGTTTGCGTGAGGATGACTGCTTTTCTCATCATTGTGGTACAGCTGCAGCGGGGGCAGCGCTGCCCGTTTGACCCATCCAGATGCAGTCAAAGGCCAGATGGGCACAGCACGGTACAGGAAGAGCCACTTCTGAACACACACCAGTGTGCATGCAAAGCAAATATGACACACATCATTGCATGTGATGCCTCATACACACCTATGAATGGAGC
>JAPTYQ010000019.1:25813576-25825821 GCA_029814465.1 Ostorhinchus cyanosoma
ATGAAAGAGCTGCAGCATCTGAAACCGACCACAGTGAACATTAGACAGATAAACAGAACCACAGTGCTTCAGTTTCAGCTTCAGTTTGTCTTTTATGGATTGGGATTGTCTCTTTCAACTCACTATATATTTTTTATTAATACATTTTTTAAATTTTTATTTTTATCAATTACTAGAAATTTCAGGCGACCCAATTTTAGTTCCAGGTGACCCCATGTGAGACCTGACCCCAAGGTTGAAAAACACTCTGCTAAAGTGTTTCTTAAAATGTCTTCCTCTCAGCTGTGGGGAAAACATCTACTCATGCCTGAATATTCTAACGTACAGTTTACATATGATTGAAGTATGAGTGGATTTGTACAATTGAATAGATTTCACTGAGTGACGGATTAAGGAGATGATATTATAGTGTTTTATTTATTATTGTGTCCAGTCGTAGCTGAAGCAGCTGAGGCGAGCAGACGTATCCTACTGTAGTTCGTACTCCTGCGTAGAAGCAGCTGAGTCCTGTGGGTTGACTCCAGTTTCACACACATTGCATACAGTGTCTCCACGGGCTCATCACGTGACGCCGCTCTTTAATCATCACACTTCAATTATGTAATTACGAGCAAGATTGAATTAGCTCAGATTGTGCGGCATGCTTTGTTTTTGTGTTGTTTTTCCTTTTGTTAGACTTGCTCTAAGTGTCGAGGTTTGTCTCAGCTCCCACTTGAATCATTTTTCTTTGTTTCAGACCCAAAATATCATTTACTGAAGACAGAAACAACACCTAATGATTAAAATGTTTAATCAGATTCAGTCGCCTGTAGCTGTGTAACCTCATATACACACTCATGACCAGCCTCTTTAATTGATTTTTAAGTACTTGTCGATCAAAAGCATAATTTTTTTGTCACGATTTCCCTCAGGTTCAGAACCTACTAATGACTTCTACTCTAATGAGAACTTTACGTGTTGTGGTCAGATGCACTTAACACTCTGCTAGAGCATTAAGCTCTCAATTAATTAATCATTCTTCAAATGGGTCCTGACTGTTGTCAGTTAGCAGCGTGTTGGACTGGGCTCGGCTCTGAATCATTCAGCCGTCCGTCAGTGGATGATGATGATGATGATGCGTTTAGATCAACATTAATGTAATTAGTTGTGCAGAAATAAATAGTCCTGCACATGGGATGTAGATCTGTGGAATCAGCACAGCATGTTTGGGTCTTTTTTTTTCTAGTATTGTCTGCTTTTCTCACACTTCATACGTTCATCCTCATTAAGAAATTGGTCTTTGAACCTACTGAACCTATTTTAAATCTCCCACTGAGCCGTCTGTATGAATGAAGATTAAACATTCATGCCTTTATGCTTCTCCTTTTCCGTCTATAACCCTACTGCATCATACCGCCACAACTAAAGGAGACTTCACTCCTTTTTTTCAGCCGTTGAACATAAATCAGATGATCAGCTGATCGAATCATTTTCCTCAAGTGGAGATCAGTAGAACACAGGGTTGAGATTGAACGACTCACTGAAGCTGTTCTTCCCGTTTGTCTTTGCTCCATTTGACCTTTCTGATATGCCTTCTGTTTTTCTTGCTTTGTGAATTGGATCTTGAGTTGTCTGTTTTTTTTGGGGGGGGGGGGTTTGCAGTTGTTGCATTTGTGGCTGCTTTGTTGTTTGCTCTCTGGAAGAAGGAATGCATAAAATAGGAGAGTATGAGCTAGAATTTGAACCTGACATATGTGATTCTGAGTCAATGATCTTTTAGTTCTTTCAATCAATACACATAGAACATTTATATGACTGGGTCTTTTTTTTTGCTTCTCTGGGGTTGATTTTGATGTTTATCTTAACAGCCATTGAAATTAGAATGAAGTCAAAAATAACAGATCTGCTTTTTTCTACTAGAAACTGTCCTTTTTATTAGCGTTTAACTATCCACTATCAGTCTGCGTCTAATTTTCTGAGAGGAAACAACAGCTTTAGTATCCGTCTTCATGTCCTGGAACTTCTTTTAAACATTATTTTATTATGTGTGTGTTTCTTTCACAATTTCAAATAAGGAGAAGTTGGAATAGCGCAGAAGATGCACATTAAAATGGATTACATCGATATATATTTAGAGCTGGACAATAATCCTGTGGTTGATATGGTGTCGTCGGAGGGATCAAAGGTTTATGTCCATGCGCTTTACATACTCAAATACATTCACAGTCTTTGAATCTTTTAATTCTGCTCTGCTCTGTAGAGGCTGAAATATCCAAATCCCACTATTTTTCTTTGAGGAGCATTAACTTTAAACATTTCAATACATTTCTGACACAGTTCATGACAAACTTGTAATCCTTGACCCATCTTCGCTCCTGCAGGATTAGACCTGAACCTGGTCTTGATTAGAATGACCTGATATATTAGTTCACTGCTACTCCTAAATGTCCTCTTTTCCAACATTTCTTGAATATGTTGCAGCCTAAGGATGAGGAATGGATGTATATTTACAAATGTTTGTGATGAAATACATGTTGAAGTATATTTGCATTCATAATTTCCATTTTCCACCCTGTTCTAACTATGTTTGGGTTGTAATAGATCATAGATGTTCACACTACTAAACACATAAGCACTGCCTTCTACTGGAGCACATCCTCTGTTGTCTGCAGCACTAAGACGACACTCAGCTTCCTTGCTAGCTAGCTAAGTGTATGCAAAACTTATTTGCATCATTATGTGAGGTTTTGATGATCAGAGGAATTATATGTTCTTCCTCTTTAATTTACAACTTAATGAAGTTGAGGTTACAGTGGGGTCAGAAATGTCCTGTTGTCGTGACTATGTTCATTAGTGTTCTTGAGATTGTAGCTCGAAGGTGTTAAGACCATCTGCCAGTTGACAAAAAATGTAGCACATTTCTTCATTATCAAGATGTTAATTTGAGCTGGGCTGCTATTTTCAAGTGACCTTTGAATTCGATGAAAAACAGAAGTGGATTCACTCTGGATGCTTCACTTTTGGAATTTGTAAAACACTCCACAGCTTTGAAAACTGATTTATATTCATAATAATATGGCTAGTTATTATAATTACAAAACCTGTTTTAACAATACCCAGACTGAACAGACACTATGGTGTAACAGACACTATTCTAAGATAATAAATAGGATCACATGCTTTTGGTTTCCATTGCAGAGCTAAGGTTATTTATCATTTTCTGTGTGAACTGTTTGAGGAGTAACTCTGTCTCTTTTGTGCTGCCCCAGAGTGGGCAGCATTATATTTTTAGGCGAGAGGCTTTTTCCAGCCTGTCATCTGAAAAGCATGTCAGAGCCTGCAAGAAAATCTCCCTCTTGTTTTGTTTCTGCATCATTTGAACTAATAAATCTGCAGCTGTATGTGTTCATGTGTAACTGTGACAGATGGGTGTGATCAGATTGTGCCTAACAGACTGTGGCTTCCTCCTCTTCCTCATTTTCCTATCTTTCCTTGGGAACATACAAACTCAGTTTGCTTGTCAGATCTGTTTGATCAGAAGTAGTCTGCTGAGAGTCTTTTCTTTGAACTGACTCACACTTGTTTTTTTCCACTAAGTCTTTTCCTCTGTTGTTTGGGGCATTATAGAGGATATACTCATCTCACCAAAGAGATGGAACAGTCTGTATTCTCTGTCCATTTTTATATGTGGAGGCGGGTTGCCTGCTGTTGAAAAGTCTGCATGTCAGTATAGATCACAAGCTGTGATCTACAGTATATGTCTATGAATAGCTTTTCAAACTCCCCATACATTAATATGCATATAAACAAGTAGCTGTCACAGTCCCTTAGTTTGTCAGGTGTACTCTGTGCTGTATGCCACACTTAAAGGTGAAAGGATAAGCTGCTTCTGGTCATCAGGGGAACACTATGAATTTATCATGGGAGCCAGAAAACTCACTGTGAAACTGTGTTTGCGAGGCTCTGCTGCCTCACTCGTCTTCACAAGAGTGTCATTTGATTAGAAATGAATTATTCATCTCACTTCAATTTTTTCTTAGAAAAACATTGATCACAGGATCAGGGATCGGTCTGCCTGTGTGACAGTCGGCCTGTAAGACAGCACGCTGTCAGAACCCTCCTCATCTCCTTCAAAAGCCGCCCTGCTCACTTTTCTTTCCATCTCTCAGCTATAGTGTTACATTCCTAACTTTCAACGCTTTTTTTTAGCCTCCCCCCTTTTCTCTTTTGTCTCAAGTAGAAATGACTGATCCGAACCTTTTTCCTCAGACCCCCTGACTTTTTCTGTGCGAGAACATCTGTGAAACAGAGTAAACAGTTTCAGAAGAGCTTGTGAATAATTTGTACATCTGGGTGTATTTGTGGTTGTGTCTGTTTGCATGGACGTGCCTTTCTTGGTGCGGTGCGCCGTGTGCTTCTGACTCGATCCGGCATGCTGTTTTATCCCAGTACATCCAATTCTCAGCTCCTGTGTGATGTCGGAACAGATTTATGTTTAATGTGCAGGCAGGGCCCAATTACTAGGTGCCCTTAGCTGTACCTAGAGACTTTCAAGAGGTCCTCCCCATGTCGGATAAAAGGCCAAGATGCTGTAATCTATCTCTGACCTGGCTGGTAAGATGTCGTAATAAGGATGGCGATTGCTCATGTCCTACATTGGCATCATACGATATAAAATCCACCTTGAAGAGTCGTTTGTGGCCACATGTCTTTGTACAGCTTTGACTTGTGGTTTCACAGACTAAAAATTCCAGACAAGCAGAGGAGGCACGAACACCCCATTTCTTCATCTGCCTCTTCATCCGCCTTTTCCCTTCTCTCCTCCTCCTCTTCCTCCTCCTCCTCCTCGAAGCCTTTGGGGAGAGCAGCTGAGTCACTCTCTCTCCTCCCTCTCTTCATCCTCCATCTACTCCTGCTCCTCCTTCCTCCACCTTCCTTCTGCTTCCTCTTCCTATGTCTCTGTCACATGAGCTGTCGACCCATGCCTCTTTCTCCTCACACAGCATGTATGTCTACATGTATGTAATGTGGATCAGCATTTGCATTTTGCAAAACATTTTTTGTGCATATTTGTGATTTCACTGTCAGTGTGCGTGTCCCCGATTAGATATTCCTATTAGTCAGAGCTGCAGCATGGACAGCCGCAGCAGCACCCGTTGATGGAATCGCTCTTGAGTTGAGATTTACGTTTGAGAGATAAGAGAGTATGGCTGTCAACCCGCCATACACACACACACACACACACACACACACACGCATACAGAGTCAGCTACAGTCTACGTTTCCCTGAAGTGTCTCACTTTCGACAAATCCATTTCTAGGGTTCTCTTCCTTGCATGATTCTGTCAGGATGTATAATCCCTCATCACCTTTCCTAAACCATTTTACTTCTCTACGTCCTCTTTTCATCTGTCATTGTGCTAGAAATGTCCCTGTGTACTTCTGAAGCTCCTATATTCTTTTTCTACATAGTGTCCTTCTTTCTTGGGTCTAATCCATCTGTACTCTCATTTCCTTTCTCTCTTGAATTTGCTCTCTCCTTTGTATTGTTTTACATGGTCAGCACCAACTTCATGCATGTTTCTCTTCTCTGCTGACTCGGTCTTACTTCAAACACTTAACTTCTTGTCTTCTTTTAACTAAAAGCTTGTTGTTGCATTAGCTAATCTCTCAGAAGACATGGCACAGATACAGGAGTCAGTACTTCCTGCTTCAGCTCATAGCTATAAACAGGCACTGCTTTCCAGACAAACATCCCTTCATTATTTAGGCAACATAAAAAGGAAATTGGGAAGAATGAATACATTTTGTGAATGTCAAATCAACAAATGAATGGTTATCTAGCGTTTGAGCGTTGCACATTTTGTGCGATATTGATGCTAGAAGATTAATCAACAATTAGCCACTGTGATGTGCCGTGAGACTCTTTCTCTGTGCCGTGAGAGCTGATACAGTGCCAGAGTTGTTGCTTGAGATCCTATAATTGCCTCAGAATTCTTCCTGTAATTAACACTCTTGGATAATTACGCCACATTCCCAGACCTCACTATTCTCACATTATTAAGCTTAGAGCAGCAGGAGGGAAAACATGCTCATGTGCAAGAATGTGATATGTTTTAACTATGATGTCCAGACTGAATTGCAACGTCTGATTATTTGCTTTTTGACTGCAGCAGCTGCTCTTTTTTTAAATGATGCAAATTGGATCCAAAACTGAAGAGACTGCACTTCAGTATTTGTTTGGTCTCGCTGGTTGCTTTCTTACAAGCGTGGTCATATTTTAGCGGAGGCTGTTTTCAGCAGTCAGCCGTCCCCAATTCAGAGCTTGCTTGCTTGTCTTGGCTGCAGTGAGATTAAAGCTGAGTGGAGGAGAGAGACGGGAAGTGGACCGGACAGTGTGGCGGTTCCCAACGGCACGGGATTAGAGGGTGGGACAGTGAACTAGGCCATATAAACAGGCTCAGCTGAAATATGGACAACAGGCCATAATATAGACAGAGCTGGATGTCCCAGTACATTTCATCAGCAGGTCATTATGCCATAATCCCAGACCAGCCACTATGAAGGCTGCATGTGTGTCAGACAGGGATAATTATCAGTTAGGGACACTTGTGGATATTGCTGTTTTCACCTTGATGTTAGAATTAGAAGGCGTTGATTGCAGATGTGCCCTATTTTATAAGTAACTGCATAATGAATGGAATGTTTTGATCTTGTGTGTGTGTGAGATTGAAAGTGGGTTTTTTTTGTTGTTGTTTTTGTGGAAGCAAAGACATGATAGACAAAGTAGTGAAGAAACAGTGGAAAGATACCCACGCTTTTTTTGTAGTTCCCTGTAGAAATGAAAGGAAAGCTGGAAATAAATATGTCTTCATAAAACAGCACTAGAATTATGTGACCATATAGTGCTAATTTTAATCCCAGTTAGACTCCCGTATACAACAGTACCACAAGGATCAAAAGAAACTGACATAAATTCATGGGTTTTTGTTTTTTTTTACACCTTATTAGCTGGTGATAATGCTTATGCTTTTTCTGTTAATACTATGTCATGAGAGGTGACATGTCTGTTTATCAGGTTGTCACTGAAATTAGACCATAATGATGATCCTCTTTAAAGTGATACTAAACACTAAAATATGTAAATTGAAAAATACATTAAAAACTGCATTTTCTAGTTGAAAATGGTACAAATCACCACTTCCCGTTTAAAACCCAGACCCAATGATGACATAGAGTTGTACTTAATTTGACTCTGCCTCCTGAAATTGTATAAAAACAATGTTAACACCTCAAATCAGAGGTGTTTAGCTTAACTGTCCTCAGATTCTGCCAAACCTCATTAACTTTCTTAAGCTTTTTTATTGCACAGGGGGTAGTGATTTTGACTGAAAAAAACAAAACAAACAAAAAAACGCTGCCGGTTAGAATCTGAAAATAACATATTAAATCACAGTAACACAGTACAGGCTGCAGAATTGCTCTTTTTGTTGAACCACTCCATGTTTAAGAGGCCTCAGGGCTTCAGTTCCCTGTGGGAAAAGACTTTATGATAGCAAGAAAAAGAGGTGTAAATATTCTAAATATAGCACTTGCTTAAATAAATATAGATTTTTAGGTTGGCGGTTGTCAGGCCACTACAAAAACTCAAATGAATCCTTTCAGAACAGTTCTACATAGTTGTCTTGTGATTCTCTGTCGTACAGATGTCCATGAATGACTCCTGTTTCACATCCACATCTGCACATTCAGATATTTATCACCAGAGCCTCAACCTGTTTCCGACTTTGTGGTGATTCACAATCCTGCGTCAGGCGCAGTTAGATACAGAACAGGGGGAAAGTGAGATTATAAAGTCTCAGTGTGTGATTAAAAAGTGATATCTAGTGGTGAAGATGAAGATTGCAACTGAATGTTCCATCACCCTAACTTATGGTGGCCACAAATATGTCCTTCATTACAGTCAGTGTTGCTTTTTATCTGCTTTGGGCTTTTTACTTCCAGGCAATTATAATGTAAAGGAAACATGATCCTTAGATCCTCCTAAATCTTTCACACTGGATCTTTAAGCTACAGCAATAGCCATCCAGCTACCAGAAAAAAACACTGAACATTTCTGTTACATAATAATATTTTAAATAACCCCATCGCTGGAACTTTGGTGGACTTTCCCCAGTTTGCAGGAGGTAGTTGTAATTTCTGCCAATACCTCATCATAAAAATGTCACTATGTTCGATATTCACAGTTATGAGAGTCGACATTCACTATGAGCAGTTAAAATGCTCTGACACTGATATGCATGTACAACTGTAATTATGACACATATTTCAGGCACAGAGAATTTATATATATTCATTGTTTGTAAAGATATATTGGCTGCATGCTATTTTAGTGAAGGGGGTGAATATAGAAGAAGCTGAAAGTGAGATTTAGAAATCTTGTTATAAAACAGATGTTAGTTTGAGCTGCTCCTTCTGACCTTCTCTAATAAGGCAAGAATTTAAAGCGGACTTCATTAAATGTCACAAAACGCATTAGCAACAGAACATTGTATTTATTCGGTTTTCAGTGGAATGAATTAGACCAGTGAGTTCAGTGAGTCAGTGCAGGCAGATGGAAATGTAAGGGTGAAGGAAAGGTCAGGAATACCAGCCCGCTTCATGTTACAGTGAAAAAGTATGTTTCAAATTTTACATTTCTGCTCATATAGGGTTTTAATGTCGTCCTTTCACATTCTGCTATTTTAGCTTCGAAAACTGTCACAAAATGTAATTAGCAAATCTGCAAGGAGCTGATGAAGCACATGTTGGATTGGGCTCTAACGTGTTGTGTCTGAATGTATAGATTCACTTTCTTCAGCATTTTTCTTCAACATATTTTTCTTCAGTATTACATTTGAACCATATTTCCTGCTGTAGGACGATGCTGTCACCTTAACTATCCGCTTTACTTTATACTTCGTCCTCTTCCTGGTTCTTCTTTCTACCTTTTTGCTGCCCATCTGCAGGTTGGCCCAGTGTCATGACTTCAAGGTTGCCCTCGTCTGCTGCAAGAGTAGCGATCTTTTCTGACAACCAAAGTCACCTTTGTGCCTTTAAATGTGTTGTCACTAGACAATCTGTGCAAGTATCAGCTTGAGGATGGCTCAGTGTACTTGTGAACTTAAACTTTGAAGGTGAAACGCCACCGAAGACTCTCCTTAAGGTTAAAAATTCCACAATGACACTTCAGTTCATTGTAACTCAAGTGGTCTAAGAAAAAACTCTTCAGAAAATGTAGCCCTGGACCAAAGACTCATAGAGTGTTCCTATTGGCTTTTCTACTAATGCATTTGTCCATGCTTGTCTGGTGGGAGGGGAGGGTGTTTTTGCCTGCTATAACTTTAAATGTTCCCCTCTAGAGCAACTTTTCTTCACTGTAAACTTCTTTTAGAGTTTTCCAAGAAGTACGTTTTAAAATCTGTCCTTTTCTGTTTCAGTTGTGTTGGTCCGTCAGCTGCCTCCCTCCTTGCCTGCCTGTCTGTCTGTATGTATGTCTGTCATCTTGTGCGTCATCATCCATCACCTTGAATTTCTGTAACTGTCTTTCAAAACTTTCAGCATCAACCTGCATGAGCACTTCTGCACCCTGTGTCCGACGTAATCTGCCACTGACTCAAATTTGATAATAAATATGATGATTCTACAGGTTTGCTTCTTACAGGTTGTCAGCTGCAACTACAGCCAAAAGTACAGCCTCTTGCCTCACCCTCCTCTACAGAGGCTGCTCAAAACACTACAAATGCAAACGGCACTCAGCCTGTGGTTTGTCTACTCTTGGCTTTTTAGTTAAGAGGATAAAAACTCTGGTCAACACTCGGATATATTAGGGGACAGTAATGAACCTTAATGCTGGATAGTACCTGCATTAGAATAGAAAAAAGAGAAAAGGGGTAAAGGATGGCTGTTGTGAGGTACTTTGAAAAATGCCAAATCTGTCGAGTTCATTCTGAGGTAACAAGAACACGGCTATTGTTTGTTATAAACACATTCAATCATACTTATAAATATCATATGTCATTTCTGCAGAGTTCTCTAAATCTCAAACACTGGAACTCTGAAAAATGCACTCGGTAGTAGTGAGAAGTTTGACGTCCTCGAGGTCATGTGGGTAAAAGCTTAAATGGCTCAACTGGAAGAAAATCCAGCGTCTCATTTTGAAACGCCTTAGCCAGCGATGCTGGAAGCTGTCTAATTAGGCTTTTGACAGTTCAGGTTAGATTGATAGTGGCTCAGTCAGCTAATCTCATGCTGAACATTGTGGACAGACAGCTGTAGCTGCCTAATATGATGTGAAACACATATACTCCCAGCTAGTTTCTGCTCCATCTGTCTTCCTGCTGATAATAAGTGTCGTTCTCACCTGGGACCTTCAGCAGTAGAGAGGCTGATCTGCCTGATTCCATCAGCGCCTTTCAAAGCTGTGTCTTCCCGGTTTATTACACGGACAGAACTTTCTCCACCTCACTGCTGTTGAGTGATGAATTATGAATAGATGTGAATCCAGCAGCTCTGTTGGCCCGGCCTTAGGATTGCTTTCAATTTGCACAGAGCTGCCCTTGCTCACTCCCTGGCTCGCACCGCTAGTCAGACTTCTCTCTCAAGGGACGGTGAGGGCAGTATTAGATTGCAACATGAAACTCTAACCCCTCCAATCATGTAAAAAGTTTGAGAAATGAATGTGTATGGATGCTCAATGCACTGTATATAGTTACACAATGTGAGATCCTGCTGTTGACCCTGTTTTTCACTGACCCCTTCATCCTTGCATTGCTCCTCACACTGCTAGCGTTTCTCGCCTTTCGTCTGAGCAGAAAAAGAAGGAGCGGTGCATGTGTGACCCCTCTCAGATACTCGTTGACTCGAGATAACCGGTTGTAATTGGCCTGGTTGATGAGCAAGCAGCAGGCAGTGAAAGGGAAGTAGAAAGGACAGGGCTCCTTTTAATGAAGCCAATGAGAAGGACACGGAGAGCCTGCGGGCTTCATGAAGGATTAGAGCAGGCTCCAGCAGATTTAGGCTTATGATGCTTCCACAAGTCTCTCAACCTTGAGGGGCTGAAAAGGACAGAAAAGCGTTCAAGTTTGAATGTTGAAGGAGAGTAAGCATGTTTACAATGTGTTGATATGCAACACTTTAGATCCTTCCTCCTCCCTACCGCGATATTAAGCTTCTCCCCATACGGAGATGTTGGTAAACAAAAGGATTTTGTAAAGGTCAGTGTCCCCAAGACATTAACCTTTTACTTTAAAACTCTTACATATTTGTAGATTAAGGTTAAGCCTGTGTGGACTTGTTTCCATATTTGTTTCTTTATTTTCAAATGTGTTGCCACCTAGAAATTTCTATGCATATTTTCAATTTGTGCATTTAAAAAAAATTAACTGTACATTTCTTATACTTGGGAGTGATAGAAAAGTAGGTGTCACTAAGAATTAAACGCAAGTAACGTTAAAGAGACTGATGCATTCACACATGAAACAAACTTAAATTCCATATTTGATGGGAAATAATGAGGAAACATCACCGTGTATGAGGAGCAGCAAGAACAAATGTTGGACAAAGGCTTTGACAAACCAGTTTCTCAGCAGCAGTTTGAAACAACGCTACATAAAACAAAAGATATACACCAGAGTTCCAGGGAAAAGCTAAAGCTACCTTCAGGTTTTTTGACAAACTGATTGAAATCAATGATCTATGGCAGGGGTGCCCGACCCTGGTCCTCAAGAGCTACTATCCTGCATGTTTCAGATGGATCCCTCTTCCAACACACCTGATTCAAATGATAAGCCTTTCATCAAGCTCTGCAGAAGCCTGATAGCGACCGTCAGGTGTGTTGGAAGAAGGATATGTCTAAACCATGCAGGATAGTAGCTCTGGAGGACCAAGGTTGGCATGGTTACATCCATCATCTTGTCCATCATCAGCTCAGATTCTGTGTTAGTGTATGAACATCTGTCAATCTTTGAATGTAAACTCACCTCAGGATGCAAAACATTGAATTATTTTATCTCATTTAGATAATGATGAATAAAACATCAAAGAATGGCATCTTAATAACTATTAACTACTGTTTCAGTGACCCTGGCCTTTTTGCTCAAACATACTCTGCCCAAATATGACTGAATATTTCTCTTGTGGAGAGAAACAAAACAAACCTGGTTACTTACTATACTTCTATTCCATAATGACAGTGGATGTTAGTAGACCTATCTACAGCGCTGTCT
>JAPTYQ010000019.1:25838351-25852034 GCA_029814465.1 Ostorhinchus cyanosoma
AACCTGATCAGGGTGAACAGTTTGGACCAAATGTTCTGAGCTGCTGCATCATTGTCGTCCATATTCTCGCTCGGTGTTGTCGTCCTCCTTCTACTACGTCTGCTTCAAATCTGCGTTTGTTTACTAATTGTTCTTTATCCATGATGCCAACTGGAAGAATGCTAACACAAAAGGGTGTGTAGCGCCACCTAGTGTCTCAGAGTCAAACGTACCTCACTCAATAATTTGATTCTTTCGCTGCACATGTACACTCGGATTTCTCTGAAACTCCAGTTACTTCCTTAGCTCGGTTATTGCCAATTGCTCAATTTAGATGTGCATGTAAACATACTGATTGATCCAACTCCATGGGTTTTACTGATGAATCAATGTTTTAGCAGATGATGGTGTTTCCATGGTAACTACGAAGCCTCTGAACATCCAAATGGGTCATATCTGATGACCATGAAAAGACAATAAAATGCATTTTACACCAATTATTTACATGTATTGATAGGATTAATGGATCAACAGGAATTAAACAGTTTAGATCAGTAGATGCTTTTGGCTGTTTGGCTCTTTATGGGTTAAAGTCATTTTTGTATTTCCTTTCCACTGGTTCTGCTATAATACCAGTTGTGTTCATCTACTCGGTTTGTGTCACATACTAACAAGCAACTCGAGTCAAATTAGAGCTAAATGAAGAGAAATGAAATATGAAGACTTAGCCCAAGTGGTTGTCTGTCATTTTTCCATCAGTAGAAGTATAAGTCCGTCCCTTCAGCAGCCTTATCTTCTCTGCCGGCTGCCACCTGCATCAGCTGAAGGTCAGCAGGGAATGGCGCCGTTGAACTCCCGCTGAGTAACGAAATAGATGTGACGCTGACAGTTATTTTTGACCGCAGCTTACTACCAGGTAACAGTAGCCTCTTGGACGGCAGCTCTGTGTGGCCCTGCTCGTGCCCACAGAGGGCTCATGCTGTATACAGTAGGGAACATGCTGCTATGCACCTGCTGCTGACCTGTGTCGTATTAGCTGGCAGGGGCCTCTGAGCTTATTAGTGAGACTGCTACCAGATATGGGTTTGGACAACCAGCCATGTGACTGACTGACTGACTGACAGGGAAACTGGAGACATTTTTTTTTAAATGTGGGTGGGGGTCGGAGGATGTTTATGGTTACTGCTGTTGTAGTCAGTGGCCAGCTGCTGTTTTTGAGACGAGCTCAATCTTATAACAACTAAAGAAGCAGGTGAGTTCTAATGTTTTCTAGAGGAGGTTACATGCCCCCACATTCTGCTGATGTGGAAAAGGTGTCAAACTAATGGATGGCTTAAGCAAAGTCAACATGCATGCCAAGGTGGAGGGTTGAAGTCCTTGAAAGAATGCAGACAGTCCAGTATAAAATCCTGCCTTCTCTGTTTTCTCTTATTTTAACTCTGTCACGATATTAACCCTTTAGAGAACACTCACAAAAATACTCTGACATTCAAAATTTCAATCTTAGTGTGTTATTAGAGGACATACAGTAACAAGACTTTATTACTTTTATGAAATGGTTCAAAGTTTTGTATTGTTATGTAAAAAGTCAAGGTTAATGAAGTTACCATATTTGGTTCCTTACACATAAGCGGCAAAAAATGAATTAATAAATCCAAGAAGCATATGGGTGCTTTTATGAAATTGAGTTTATTTTCGTATCTAGCGTTTTGCCAACTTTTTTAGACCCAATAATAAAAGAAAATTAGACATATAGGATGCACCTAAAAAAAAAAAAAGTATACTCTTGCTCTGAGCCATCTCAAAATGAATGAATATACCAAAAAAATGTTGATGCCAAAATTAGGACCAAAATCGTAACATGAAAATTTACCTTGGTGTCAGTGCTTTTGATCTGGAAAACATGGCTTAAAATGGTCTTATTTCACTCTATAAATTAAGACACTGTGGTAAATTTGACGATGAAAGTGGTTTTTCTAATTCAAACATGCAGTTTTTCAAGAATCGTCAGTCTCATTCCAGGTTTCATGTGTAACCCATCATGTCCCCTCACGTTACATGCGGAACTTGTTCTTTTAAATACAGATATATCACGAGTGATTTTACAACAGTGGTAATTTTTGTGAAACATTCGCCCTTGCATATTTACTTCGATTCCCAAAATGTACCTATGAGAGAAGAAAAAGATATTTGAAAAAATACTAGTGATATACTAGTTTTTGGGTCCTTTTAACCATGCTACATACAGATTTTTGTATAAAAAATATATATATAAAAATTTATTTTATCTGGAAAAATAGTTTCTCTTTTATCTGAGCAAATATTTAATTTTCAAATAGACCCAAAGTGCTTCCAAACTTGCTTCATAACTTTAATCTTCATCTGGTTTGAATATTGAACCCCAATGTCCTATTTTTAGGGACCAGTTTATGGAAGCACCATACAAGAAAAACACATACAAGGTGAAAGGAACATGTATTTTAGAACATTATAACTACATAAGTGCTGATCCAGACCCCTGTCCACATCCACATGATCCCTTTGAACATCATTCCTTACATTAGTACCATTACTTCCTGGTACCAAACAAAGCAGGTCCACTCACTGTGCATGCAGAGGTGGATCTTACAGACCCTGTAATGACCAAATATAGTCACTTATCCAGTAAAGGGTTAGTGGCATATAAAGTCCTTGCTTGTGTATTACAAATTCCCGATGCTTTTACAAATTAAACATTTATTTATATCAAGGCCTAAGAGACAACCTTGAGTATTTATGTTTTATTGGAAGACGCAGAATCCTACACATACTTACATTAACGTATATGCGCAGGAATAAAGCAGAGTGGATGAAGCATCAGCAGATGTGTTCGGTTATTTTTAAAAGAAATGAAATAAGCACACAATCAAAATGCATCTGTGGGATCACATCTCACTCTTTTACACGGGTAATCTATTCCTCACGAGATCATTTTTCACCACAACATATTAATATTGAAGAATCCTTTGAGACGAACTGAAAGGTTGAAATTAGGACGTCACCAAGACATTAGTGATGTGATAGGCTATAGTATGGTAATTACCACCTTTTATCTTATCCTTTCCTGTGGATTCTTGTGAATATTTCAAATTAAACATGATATATCTGTGAAAGGCAAAGTCGCACGTTTACTGAGAAGATCTTTATAAGTGCTTTGTCTGACAAGTGACTGTGTTGTGTTTAAGTGCATACTCTGAATATCGACCACAGAGAGATTTTTAAACTTTAGGTCTTGACATTTTAATATTTATTAATGCCAAGCTGCTCATTATAAGCCTGCTCGTCATCAGTTTGTATTTTCAGACAGTTACATTTATTCAGTAACAGTTTAAGTAATGGGAATATTCATCACTGAGGCAGAATGAATTGTAAATTAGGGCATGTGGGGGTTAGGGATATTAAGGGAGTTATTAAGTCATCTGTAATGGTAGCAGGTGGGAATTAAAACTCCTGTAAACACCATTGTCCTCCAAATGCTAAATACCTCCTGTCATGTTAATTCTTTTTGTTGTGGTTTAGTGACGCTTTCAAAGCCTAAGTGCACATCAGGACATCAGGTTAAAGTCAGTAGACATAAGTACTTAACTACCTATCACTTTCACTTTTCTAGGTTGCACAAGAGTTGTGGTTTTCAGTATGTTTTAGTTTCATCGTTCATTTATTCATATGTTGTGGAATGTTCAGAATACCCTGCAGTTCTTCTCCAGAGCGGTATGGTGGTGCAGTGGGTTCCAAAGACCAATGGGAGTTTGTATGTTCACTGGAAAAAAAATCTAAATCTCAACAAGTGTATTTCTCTCATTTCTAGTCAAAATATCTCACCACACTTAAAATAAGACATACTCGCCTAACTTGTGAGGCATAAAAACATATTTTTAGACAATAGATCTTGAAAATGTAGTTTCAAGAAATCTGACCAAGATCATTTTCACTTGTTTCATTGGCAGATTTTTTTTTTTTTTTAATTCAAGATTTATTTATTTTTTGCTTAATTCAAGCAAAAAAAAAATCTGCCAATGAGACAAGTGAAAATTATAGACTTAGACTTCCTTTATTGTCCTTCAATAAATGGACCGTTCGAACATATATTAAACAAAATATTGATGCATGGCTCAATGTCAGTAAGAATAAATAAATAAATAGATAAAAGAACACATCACAGAATAAAAACAGCTAAAACAGCAACATTAAAATGTATAAAAATCTAAAAGATCAAAACTAAGTGCAATGTGCATTAAAATGCTTTGAGTTATTGCAGCAGCAGGTTCCAGTCCACTTTATGATTCCTATTTTCTTCGGCTGTTCAACAGTCTTATGTCCAGAGGGAAGAAACTATCTTGGTAAGATTTCTTGAAATAAGATTTTCCAGATCTGTTGTCTAGAAATAAGTTCTTTATGTCTCACTGAAAAGTTCCTCTTTAGGTGAGTATGTCTTATTTTAAATGTGATATTTTGACTAGAAATGAGAAAAATACACTTGGTAAGATTTAGATTTTTGCAGTGTTCTTCCTGTGTCTGCATGGTTGTCTCCAGTGTCCTTAATTAATTAATTGATCAATCTAAATAGCTCTTCTATATGTCAGCCCTGTGATAAAGTGGTGACACGTCCCGGGTGCAGCCTGTCTTCACCCGTTGGCAGATGGGATGGCCTCCAGCACCTCTGTGAGCCTTCAGAGGATTAAATGGAAAATAAATAAATGAATGGATGAGTTACTCTCCATCCTACATACTAAGATGTGTCCAACAGTGTAGGGCTGTACAATAGATCTGTATTTTATATCATTATCATTTATATTCAGAAATGACACGTATCACAATACATTTCCTCTCATTTCAGTTAAATTCACCTCCATGCGTTTTCTTGAATCCTGGGCTGAAAGTTCATAGTTTCATACACAACTGAATTACACACTGAAAAAAAAAAGTGTATTTTTCTAATTTCTAGTCAAAATATCTCATCACACTTAGAATAAGATGTAATCACCTTAAGAATAACTTTTCAGTGAGATATAAAAACTTATTTTTAGACAATAGATGTGGAAAATTTGATTTCAAGAAATTTTACTAAGATAATTTTCACTTGGCAGCCTTTTTTTTTTTTTTTTTTTTTTTTTTTTTTTTTTTTTTTTTTTTTTTTTTTTTGCTTAATTCAAGCAAAAATATCCTGCATTAAATTTTTTTAGAATTGCTTTTAGAGGGGCATTTTTTCCAGTGCATCAGCTGACTCTAATCCTACCCTAAAAGGTCTCTCTCTCTCTCTCTCTCTCTCTCTCTCTCTCTCTCTCTCTCTCTCTCTCTCTGTCACTCTCTTTAATATTCTGATGGATGTTAAGAAATGGAAAGGCCTGTTAGATTTGGACATATATACGAACTTGTCACATGTAGAAATATATACAAGCACATGACACTTTACTCTAGTTGCAGACAGAATCAGTGAAATGTGAAAATTCTCAGAACCTAATACCCAAACCCAGAGCATAGGATAGATGTAGCCAACTGGTCTGTATTGTCATGTTGCACGGTCCTGCTACTGTTATACAAACATCCCTGCATGCATTTATGTCCATGTGTGTCATATGAGACCCATAGGCAGGTCAGGTTAGACAAGCTTCTCATGATAAGCCTCATGCCTCAGAGACTCATGCGGATGATGTGATGGACTGAGTTATTGTGATGCACTGAGTCGTATCCCGCTGCCGTGGTGACTGACATTGTCAGGGACCTGCACAAAGTCAACTGTCGCCATTTACTTAATAGGAGCAGGATACACTGAGCTTGGGTTGTTTGATGTCACTGTCATATTTTATTCAGCCTTTTGACATGCTGCACTTTTCTTTGACAAAGCAGTGAGTTTATTTTGTTCGACTTTCCTTTCATCATATGATATGAGCTCATTTGCAGTGTTATTTTGGTTGAAAGGCTTGGAAAGCTAACAATTGTTTTCCTTTTTTCATGCATTTTTGAGATGTTTCACACGAGGCCTTACAAATACAATGGATTTTCAATTTGCCTGTTTCCCTTTTTTCACTTACAATGCATATAAAAGCTAGAGAAGAAAACATCCATGAATATAAAATTGCTTCATAGTTATTAAGGGATTTTGTGAACTCGAATATGATTTAAAAATCGTACTACTTGCTAGGCACAGCGCAGAATTGCAAAGTGAACAGTTTCAGCTGAATACAGACCCAGTCCTTTGAGGATTATCTTGGAGCTCTAGCTTTAATTTCACTGTTCTGCTGGGTCAATTAGAGTTTGTGATTGTAATTCCACTCATTTAGAGTGTTTGATCGCTGCTGTTGAAGGGGAATTGAGCTAAATTAATTTGTTTCACTGTCTGTCTCTTTGTCTGTTCCCTTCATTCTTTCTCTCATCCATATCCACCCTCTCTCCGTTCCTTTCTCTCTTAACCTCTTCCCTTTTTTTTCCCTCAGGTGTCTGGCCCACTGATTCAACCCCAGCCAGGAGTAGGTGGAAGCAGCTGAGAGAATGGCCATGGGGGTCTCCCTTGGCCAGGTCGTAGGCTGGATCCTGCCTTTCCTGTTCTTGCTAGTAATGACCATGGTGTCGCCCACCAGAGGCCAAGGATGTCCCCAACGCTGTGAGTGCATTTCAAAGCTCAAGACTGTGTCGTGTCATAGTAAACGCCTGTCTGCCCTACCAGACGGCATCCCATTAGAAACCAAGATCCTGGACCTGAGTGGGAATAAACTTCGGTGGGTAGAGCACGGTGACCTGCTTCCATATCCACGTCTTGAAAAGCTAGACTTAAGTGAGAATATGATCAGCGTCCTGGAACCAAATGCTTTTTCTAGTCTCCAAAACCTGCAGTCGCTCTCACTGAGGGGTAACCAATTGAAACTGGTGCCCATGGGGGCTTTCTCACGTCTCTCCAACTTAACATCATTAGATCTTAGCGGGAATAAGATTGTAATTCTATTGGATTTTACTTTTCAAGATCTGAAGAGTTTAAAAAACCTGGAAGTTGGAGATAATGATTTGGTTTATATTTCAAATAAAGCTTTTCTGGGTCTAGTTGGACTGAAGGAGTTGACCATAGAGCGTTGTAATCTGACTTCTGTGTCGAGCCAGTCGTTGTCTTACCTGCATAACCTGGTGACTCTACGGCTCCGCTACCTCAGTATCTCTACCTTAGAGGACCAGAACTTCCGTAAACTGGGAAATCTAAGAGGTCTAGAGATTGATCACTGGCCCTTCTTGGAGTACATTTCCCCTCATAGTCTGCAGGGTCTCAACTTGTCCTGGCTGTCAATCACGCACACAAACATCACCTCTGTGCCGACCTCCGCTCTACGTAGTCTGGCTCACCTCACCAGTCTCAACTTGTCGTACAACCCTATTTCTGTCTTGGAGTCTTGGGCGCTGCGAGACCTCATCAGGCTGAAGGAGCTGCATTTGGTTAACACTAACCTGGTCACGGTCCAGCCGTACGCTCTGGGTGGCTTAAGGCAAATTCGCCTTCTTAACCTCTCCACTAACAACCTGGTGACCCTGGAGGAGGGAGCCTTTCAGTCTGTCAACACTCTAGAGACGCTGCGTTTGGATGGGAACCCTCTGGCGTGTGACTGTCGCTTACTCTGGATCCTTCAGCGCAGGAAGACCCTTAATTTTGACGGTGCTTCCCCAGTGTGCATGACACCCGTCGAGGTGCAAGGACGAGCTCTTACTGCTTTCTCGGACTCAGCTCTCTTCGAGCACTTTACCTGCCAGAAGCCCAAAATCCGAAACAGGAAACTGCAACAGATATCTGCCCGTGAGGGACAGGTCGTGTCATTCGTTTGCAGAGCAGAAGGTGAGCCAACACCTGTGATATTCTGGATTTCTCCTCAGCGCCGCCGCATCACCACCAAAAGCAGCGGCCGTGTCACTGTGTTACCAGAGGGGACTTTAGAAATACGGTACGCCCAGGTAACAGACAGTGGAACCTACATCTGCATCGCCAGTAACGCTGGTGGAAATGACACCTATTTTGCCACACTTACAGTTAGTGGGCTGCCTCTAGACGCAGCCCTTATGGCAAACCGTACCTACTATGCTGGGGACCTCAATGACACAAATCTGAATGACACTAGAGTCTTCTTAAAGTTTACTCTGGATCTCAAAACCATCTTAATATCCACTGCAATGGGCTGTATCATGTTCCTGGGCGTAGTTCTTTTCTGTTTCATTCTGCTGTTTGTGTGGAGTCGAGGGAGAGGGCAGCACAAAAACAATTTCTCTGTGGAATATTCCTTTAGGAAGGTGGACGGACCTGCCGCCAGTGGAGGACAGGGGGGGGCGCGCAAGTTCAACATGAAAATGATTTGATTATTAAAGACTGTTTCCACTTTCTACAATACTTGTTTACAAGCTGTAAGAAGCTCGGATGTAAAGGGACGTAAAACACTGGAATGGACCCCTTTCTATTAGCAAAACATTAGAGACACTTACTATTTGTAAGACATTTTATCGAGAAAAGATATTATTATTATTCAGAAACTATGTATGTATGGGAAGTGGGACTATGTATGTATTTGATATATTTCTATTGCTTTTTGCTGTGTTCATAATAATGTAGAAAGGGATCTGGATTATAGTTAAAGATGTTCATAATCCTGAATAGACCAAGCAACAAAAGCACCCAGATCCCCGAGTCTTTAACCTCTACAAAGCTCTTGCCAACTCAGTCCCTCTTTCGTACAAGAAATTCTATCTCCTTTGACTTTTAAGGACTTCACCTCTCGGCTCCATCTGAGGAGGTGACTCAAGCTCCCTGTCTCCAGACTCATGAATACATAATAATAGGTTGGTGCTCGATGAATGCCAAGGACTTGCCAATGTTTATTTGAATAGTTCCAGCTATATACTGCGTATTTAGACTCATCGACAGTCAGAACTACAGAGCACTATTATGGCAATTTGACCTAAATACAGGGGGTCAGCTTGAAGAGTTTTTCTGTACAGTACATCAGACAACTAGCAGTCAGCTGCAGTAAGTCTCTGTAAAACACTGCCAACACGACCATTAAGCACCATTTTAATCAATTACAAGCTGAGAGAAGAGTAATTTCTTATTGGATTGCTCTTTAAACAAAAATGGGAGTCTACAATACAGGTTAAGTTACAATTACAGGACATGATGCACAGTGCTATTGTGACAAATCAGTACATGCAGTGTATAATGGAGATGCACACAACTCAGTTAACTTTTTCCAAGGTTGTCTTTTCAGTAGAGACACCAAAATAATCCCCCTCCCTCCTCTTCAAATAAAAATGCTGTATCATAAATATGAACGCATGTACAGTGAAAAAGTTGACTATTTAACTTGTAGTATTTGTAAATTGGGTGCATTCATCCCAGAGGTGAAGAGATCATACTGTATAGATAGAACATAACCTGTATCAGATGTAATATATATTTTGTAATCTCTCACATTGAAATATTTGTGGTTGTTTATAGTACCTGTCGAGTGATCGGGTTTAATTGTTCTATTGTAATTCTACTGTTAAAGTCTCTTTTTGAATCCAGTTCGATGATAACACTGCTTTTACGGTCTCGCTCTCTTGTTTTATCAGATAGAAACTGTAGTGAGACATGATGACTCCTTCCAGTTCATGTTCACAGCAGATAAATGAAGGGCATATATGTCAGGTTTCAGTTCCCTTGTCTATTTTTGGGCGGTAGGTGACAGTGGGGAGGCTTGGCTGACCACCAGGGGAAGGAGTTAAGTCTCATCAGGACTTCGATTGAGACACGCAGGGAGGAAACGCTAATGTGATAAAGGCCGCGGGTGTTGAAACAAAGGTCGTGAGGAAGTTCTGTGAAAGCGGTCGATATATCCTTGAAAATCTTCATCACTGTATAATAACTGGGGACTGAATGCTAACTTTTTATTATATAAGATAACATAAAAATAGCTTTAAAACACTGTGATAGTATAAGTGCGAGGGGGATTTAAAGACGAAAGTGTTTCATATTGGATTAGAAATACCAGTGTTTTAGTTTTTACTGTGACTTTGTAATAAACGAATGTAATCACCAATTATGGAACATGAAAAGATCAGTTTTGGGTTTTGCAGAACCTCAGTAGTATTCTCAACAAACCCACACTTAAGAGAATGTGTCCGGTTTCCCCACTTAACTGGAAATAATTGACAGCAAACGGGCAAATTTCTTAAACTGTTCTGTTCTTAATTCTCTTGATCTTTGTGTTGGCCCACAGGGAGTCGATACCACTGGATCACAGATCATCTCTTTCTCTAGGGTAAAGTACTGTACTGCTAACAGTGTTCTGCTGCCCTCTGATGGCAATAAATGGAATTAAACTCTGCACTATTACTACTAGAGCAAATGGGGATATAACCTTGCTGACCTTTAATAGAACGTTATTTATATCAGTTCTCTAAAGCCAAATGTGAAATAAATGGAGGTCTGGCTCCAGCTGTATTTTAGAAATATATTTCACACACCAAACCCGACCCCTCTACTAGTTAAAACAAATGTTAAAAACTACATAAAGGATGTGATATTTCATGTTATCTAATTTATTATTCACTGCACAACAACCGTTTACATAAAAATGTATAAATCACAGTTCATATTTATTAATAAAGAACTCTGGATATGTGGATGGACTGATACGGCGCCAGTTTAGCATCCTCTGTATGGTTTGAAACATGTGTTTATGGTACTTTTCATTGTCCTTTGCTGAGTTCATGTTGTACATATGGAAACCATTGTGTCTGGAAATTGTGCTAGACTGTTTTGTATTGTATCGTTTTATAAAATGAAGCACACTGTTTATAAAGCATGCAATATGGTCTGCTATGATAATGTCTTGTCCCCCGGGCCTTTTTTTTGTTTGTTTTGTTTTTTAAAATATATATATATATATAACAGTGATCTGATCTTTCCTGATCCTTATAGTGGTTCTCAAAAGTTGATTTAGACCCGTGACCCCCTCACTGTGAGATTTTATGTTCGATATGTTATTTGGATTCGTTTTCTCAGGAGTTTGTCAAGTTTTTATTTAAGAAATTAAGTCATCAGATGGATGGATGTGCTATCTACACGACACATAAAGATGTACTGCCTAGAAGAAACCCTTCGTTGTCATTATTCACTGTAGTTAATGGGGTATGGGATACTGTGAACCACAGTTTAAATTTATCAACACAAGCTACAAGGTGAAATTAAATTGTTATTCCTAAATTTGGACAAGCGTCTAAGAAATTTGTGGGTTATGAGACATAATTTACAGCTGGCTGAGTTGACAACTTTTATGATTTAAGGGGTGTATTTGTTTTGAGCTTGTGCACAAACTTCTCCACAATGGAAAATGATGTTCCAGTAATGAGTGAAACTGATATCAGGCTTTACCATCTGCATTGAACTGCAAAAATTTAAGAGAGAAATGTCTCAGAACTGAAAATCAGTGGGAAGATTTTATAGATCTTATTTGTTTTGCAAGTTCTTTGGATTCACATCACAAAACATTAACAACCTTATACAAATGTTTTCCATTCTAGATACTGTATAAATAGTTTTTATAAGAAGATGAGGCTGCAAAGCAACTGAGCTTGGAGTTCCTTGTGCCGTGGTATGAGTTATCTGCAGCGATCTATGCAGAGGTGGTGATTTCGGAAGAAAATCAACATGATGCCAATGAAACCACTGAGAGATTCATCATCAGTCAAGAAGGAGTGGGTATCATCACTGCATCAACATGTGAAATAACAGCACAGAGGATTCGTCACTCAAATTCACTAACTTTTTTTATCTACTTGCACACTTCGCCTCCAACCCCCTCCTCAGTTATATTTTTAAAATGTTTAGGAGGGGAAATGACGTCAGTTTGCACTAAAGTATGCCACTTCTGCTGTGCTGAAGTTATTTCCTGCTATACCATGGGATGACTGATGTGATATTGCAATGATGCAACACTCTGCTTTTGCAGCTATGAGGTGTGTGTGTGTATGTGTGTGTGTGTATCTGTGTGTGTGGTGATGGTGGTGGGGGGGGTTAATAACACAATTTGTGTTACCTTGGTGTTAAAACGTGGTGATCTATACGGGATTGTAGTGGTTAGCTGTTACTGAGCACATATCTCACCTGCAAAACGGTCTCAGTCATGATGTGAATAATAACAGCCTAAGAATAGCTGGTTTTAAGCATAACTTGATATATCGTTAACATTAAAATGAATTTACTCAACACTTAGAAAATGGGATTACTTGGTATTTCTTACTGCCTCAAATTGTATTTTCTGGGATTTTGCTTTGTTTCACTGTCATAAAGTATTTAGGTTTATGCATGGGGGGGGGCACATTTATGATTGAAAATGATGGTGGAACTGTTTGATTTAATTTGATTCTGTAAATAAAGTGGCACTTTACAGCTGTCTTTATAACATCAGCAGATACATGGTGTCATGGGGTGGTAAGCTAGTGTTTAATACTACCACATGGTATCAGGGTCACAATGACTAGTATGTCATGAATTCATCACCTGAAAAGAACAGTAATGTTGATTCATGGGATGAGTTTTGGTTTTGAGGCCAAAACCTGTTCAGATGGTGACTTTGAAAATTAGAGCAAACATATACTAAATGTACATCTGCATCCTCTGGGTCTGAAAAATGAACTCAGTGGTTAAGTGTTAAAGTCATAAATGTCAGCCCTGTGTTAAAACAGCCAACTTTACAGACGACATAAACATGTACAGTCTGGGGTTAAAAAGGAGAAAAAAAAGTATGTTTTGAATTCTATCGTTAATTTCCCCACGCCTACACATGGTCACATACACGACAGATCTTGTTTTCATTTTTTTTTTTTTTTCCCCTTTACTTATGAAATATCACACGTCTGTAGCAGTAAAATTATTTTGATGAATTCATGCCGTATTGGGTTTATAGATTGAAGCAGGGCAAATTTTCTTTCTTTTTTTTCCCCCCTCCTATTTACTTATAATGGGCGAAATTTCAAATGTCTATAAAAACATCAATTTTGTTTCAATTTTCTTCAAACTTGGCACTTTTCACATGCTGACACCAGCTGGATCGATGCCAAAAGAAGATACAATTAGTGTGAGGGGCGGGTTTTGTTGTTCCTGGAAACACTTGTTAACTTTCCTACTGTTGTGACATTACTAACCTCTGCCCAGCGAGGCTCGTAAAACAAAGATGACGACATTTACCGACCATTCCATGACTTCAAGGTCACAGGTCAATGAGGCCTTCGGTTTCGGAGAAGCCAACCCTTTTTTTTTTTTCCAGCAGTTTGTCGCCTTCATACTTGTAAGTATTTTCTACTGTTATTTATTTACAAGGATTTTGTATTAGTGGAGAAAAAATGCAGCACTGAAGGAACATTTAGTGAATAATGAACTCTTAGCTTGTTAGCAGCAGTTAGCTACCCTTATTTATTATAAACTGACATGTAAAACGAGGCAATTTAATAACTGCTTTTTTTTTTTTTTTTTTTTTTTTAATTTAATGACGTTCCAATAAATAAACTCTTCTACTATTAATGACATTAATTTAGTAATCCTAGTGAAATAATTATAGCATATGTAAAGTAGAAAATGTAGTAGTTGTTTATCTGTTGAGTGAAGTGGAAATAAGCTGTAAACATTTATCACCTTGTGGAGCTAAGATATCTGCAACT
>JAPTYQ010000019.1:25864234-25883096 GCA_029814465.1 Ostorhinchus cyanosoma
GTCTAGCACTTTCAGCCCTCAAAGTGCACTATGTCACTACTAGTTCACATGAGAATATTGTGGACTAAAGACTTACCGTATATAGAGCTTCTATACTTTAATAATGTTCACAGGTATCATACCTTTTACTGGTAAATGTACATTTACCAAATTTTACAAATTTACATTTAAGATTGATCTGAGTTTCCTGTTATACAAAACATTACCTAAAAATAACTGATCTGTTTCTTTATTCAAATGGTTTGTACAAAAATAATAAAACATATCTTTGTACACAGATTTAATTTGCGCCTGCGACACTTTGCAGCCAGAAAAGTTGATATTCTGTCTAGAGTGGATTCAGATGAACAATTAAACTATATACTAACCTAACCTAACCTAAATTATACATATAATTTCTATATATATACATTTTCATGTTGTCAGGATGGATTCAGCTCAAACTTTAAACAGATGAATATTATCAGTTGAATTTGAGTCGGATGTAGTTTCTCACTTTATCTTCCCTATCTTCCTCTTTGGTGCACGAGTCCACATAGTCACCGCTTCTTCCTCTCCACGTCTTTTATCTACTAGCCTCACTTCATTCTTTCACACTGTGGGGAGACAGTAGTAGCCAGTGTGGGTTTGTTCGTGTCAGAGCATACTGCAGAAAAAGGAAGATATTTTGAATAACCAATCTGAGTGAGATGCAGGCAGCCTTTAATAAATTCTCTTTCATTTACGTGGGTTTGTGGGTGGTTTCATGGGAAACTGTGCAAGAAGGATGAGCGCTGTGTTGAAAACCACAGCCAGCCTCTGTACATGCATTAATACTGTGAAACACAAACTTAAAGGCACATCAGTCTTACATTTAATACCTCTCTGAGTAAATGTAAAATCAAATATCAACCGGTAGTTAAGCAGTTACTCATAAATGACTAAGTTAAACCTGCCTAATGAGCATCAGTCATGAGGAACTGAGGAGTTCTTTTATGCATAAAGTATAACTTCACTCTGTTGTCTGAAATCTTATCGTGCAGTGTGCTCTGGTTAGTGTTAAGTTCTCCGTTTTATTTTTGTCATGCACACTTCTATGCCCACACTGACCGTACAGTTTCAGAGTGAGCCAGGAGCATCAAAACAAAAGTTTCACAGGGGCCACCTACCCTGGGTGCGGTGGTGAGAGCGCAGATCAGGTTAAAAATATTCAGCCTGTGCCCGATAACAAAGCAGACCCTAACTCTAACATATGCGTTTATGTGAGAGCATGCACAGCTGGGCGTAACAAGAAGCCAGCAAGTCTTATGCTCAGTGCAAGAAACGCCAAAAAAAGCAACAGCAGGAAGAGAGAAAACAATCATTTAAGGAGACATGCAGACCAGGCCAAACTTACTCTGGTTTACATTTGCACCTTTTTTTTTAACCTAATTTTTTATCCAGACTGCTTTTTTATTAAGGAACTGTCAAACTTCTGTCTATACATTTGCTAATATTTCACCATCTGCGGTTCTGTTGCTGTGTACAACTGTTAAAACAACTAACCCCACCTGTAAAACCTCAGATGCACTCTATACCTTTTTCCTGTGTTCTTTTTTTTTTTTTTTTTTTTGCCTCTGCCAAGGAAGTTATGTTTTCATCTGGGTTTGTTTGTCATAACTCAAAAAGTTTTGGACAGATTTTGATGAAATTTTCAGGAAATGTTGATACTGACACGAGGAACAAATGATTATATTTTGGTGGTGATTCGAAGTGGGGACTGATCGGCCCTGGTGGAGTTCTTTTCTACTTTGCATTATTTACACAAATAGAAAGGACCATAAAACCCACAAAAATCTCTTTAAAAAAACTGCCAACAATACATTAAAATGAGTATTGTGAGTAAATATCCGTTGTATTGCATTTGATCAGTGTATCCATCTGTAAGTATTTAGATCATGACAGATGAGTTAAATGTCTTAAACTTATACTTCCTTAAAAATAATATAAAGTCAGTTTTATAGTCATGTAATCAATATTATCCTTTACACTGATTTTAAATAAAAATAGCTTTAGAATTTATCATTTACAGTTACCAACAAAAAATGCCTTCCTTAAACAGCTTGGTAAAAAAAAAATAAATAAAAATAGAGAATAAACAGAACTCACTGAAAAGAATTTGTGATAGTGAAAATAACCAGTTTCATATTGTGTGTAACAATTACTTAATGTTTTCTTGGTTTTAGCAGAAAGCAACGGCTGCAGCCAAATAAAAATAAAAACAAAACAGTTTGGTACAGTTACTCATGTGTTTCATCATCATCGATAACCTAAACTTAATACTTAAAGAATCCAAAATGTATTTCACTTGAATACTTTCCATGAACTGAACTGAAGAACAGACACCTTTTTAAGTTTCAGTAACAAAACATTTCCTTTGTTTAACTGCGCACGATGTGATAAACTCGATGCTGTCGTCTCGGACATTGATATGACGTGAGATTTTGACATTTTGTCTGTATCACATATGCAGGTAAAATTAAGCACTAGTCACCTTTTACATTATAATACAGCTTGATACAACATAGCCCTTTTGTTTCATCCAGTCACTTGGTTTAAACAATAAAAAGTGTAACATTGCATTTTAATTACAGATTCACTACCTGTAAATGTATTATTGTGCTGGATATAAATTTATGCATGAATTTGCAATTGTTCACATTTCACACTATGAGCCAGAAAAAAATTAAAGTTAGTACATGAGTAAAAAAACAAACTATTATTACAGCGCCAACACCTCAACCATTTCCTCCCCTGAATCCATTAGATGTTAAGATGTGCCCTTACCTTTAAATGGTGTGAGCACAAAATCCTCTGCTGCCAACGACCTATTTAGAAGTGCTGCTCGACCCAGATCAAATGTACACTTTAAAGCACTGACAGACTCATGTAAGTGATGCATCTGAGTGCAGAGGGTGGTCCTGTTTCATTGCAGCTCTGTCCCTTCATCACTCGCCTTCTTTGCTTTCTTTGATTCTAAATGTGTTCTTTTCCTGTGCGTCTTTGCCTTTCACTGTCCACCTCTGTTTATTGTATGAGAAGTGAGTAACGGCCTTCCTCGATCTTAATATTGCTGTGGATTTGGTGGTTAACCCAGACAATAGTCAAAAATACACATTACTGATATATGACACAAGGATATACATTGAACATCCTATAAATGATTAGTCCTGCACTGTGGGTTTTTCTGTGTGTGTGTTTGTTATAATGTCACTATAGTTTCCATCATTTAGTTATGTTTCACCATATTGATATTTTATAGTTCAAGCACTTATTTGATAAAACAAAACAAAAAATGCAGAAGCAGTGTTAGTAAAAAGATATAAAAAATTAAGAAAAATTCTAACCAGATATGTGTGTCCTTTAGGAATTTGCACTTAATAATAGATTTACTGCATTTTTCCCCCAAAACATCACTTAAAAGTCTTGAGATTCATAGTAAAAAAAAATAAAATAAATTGTTTATCACTGAAATTACACATGTAAAGTCTTATTTGCAACATACCTTTCGTACTCGCATACTGAAATCACTCATTCTGTGTAAATCTTGAGAAATAGCATCCACTTCACAATAAAAACATGAGAATGGATTTTGTTACTAGTAGGAATCTGACCCTCAACCCTCATTTCTATATAGAGACCAAGCAGCATGGTTTGTAGAACGATACGCTGATGAAACTTTATTATTGTTATATTATCAGGAACATACGGTCTAACCTGCAGACAGTAGACAGCTCCTGTAGACTAGTTAAACATAGTCATACAGATATACATGCATATACAGTACGTACTTATATACATAAATACATACATACATGTGTGTGTGTATATAAACATACATACATAAATCTAAAGCTCATAATACAAAGGTTAAACTGCTTTTTTTTGTAACCACCACTAAAGAAGACCAGTGAGAAATAGACTTTTCAACAATTGCTTGAAGATAAGTGATGTAACACAAATAATATTTCATGAGCTAATGGGTTTCTCTACACGTCATTTTACAAATGCAACAAAACACAACATGTGAAATATAACACGTTGAAAATCTTGCTCAGATTATTTGAAAATACATTTACATCAGCTGTTATTTATTTACTGACTGATTTATTTTGGACTATACTGGTTCCTAAAAACACCCCGGACAGAGGTCATGTCACCACTTTTGTGTTGTAGCGCCCTCTGTTGGAACGAATATGTATAGCTTATGTGATCTTTACTGTTTGGTAAAATTACTTTGAATGACTTTCGTCATTAAAATATCATGAAATTATACATTTTTTATTCTCAGTTGTCAAAAGATAGGACATTACATGATTAAAACTGTTAAAACTATATGTTTTCGCTCATGCGCATGTGCTAAAGTCTGAATGGGCCCAAATCATATATTTCTACATTTTTATTTCCTGACATTCATTCTGATCAGTGGAGGTTTTCGGATGGTTCGTTTGTCATATTGCCCCTCTCTTTTTTTTCTTTTTTAACCCAGTGTCACTCATGAACAGGCCAACAGTCTGAGATATAAAAAGCAGAATGGAAACTTGGGCAAAGTTATTTTGGAAAACCATGAAAGAAATCTCTCATTTGTATGTATTGTTTTTCTTTCACAAGAGAATTACATGAGATTCACATGTTTTAAACCTTCTTGCAAACATATTAACTGATGTGGGAAGTTACCCCACAGGCTTTAAGAGCTCATGACCCAGCCAGCAAATATTATAAGCTATTGTTTCTGAAAGTGGAGGTGATGCCTTCCAAAGCAGCAGAGCTACAAATAAATGCTCGACTTTTCCATCGAATAACGGTCTGATGAGAAAGCACACAGTGAGGATGAAGGGGAATGCCGATTCAATGAGCACACAGTTTCATTGGCCAAATCACTACCGCAGAAACAAAAAAAAAACTACACAAATAACAGTATTTCCAGTTATATATATATCAGTAGAATACATGCTTGCATGATCATATGCAATGTTGGAATGTGCTTTTTTTGCGAGCTCAGATAATTTCATATTAGAGATCATAAAGAAAAAGAGACAGTTTTGGTCTAAAGTAAAAAAAAAAGAAGCTTTCTGATAGAAAGACGTTTAAAACCACACATCAGTCGCATTACAGTTGCATTGCTCACTTTTTCCATTTATTCTTATTTTCTGTTTCCACCTATAACTGTAGGGTTCTTACGTGCATTCATGATAAAATCAGTTCTCTGAGAAATGACACCGTCCCACCGTCAGGGTCCCATCGGACTGAGCTGCACCCCGACCGGAGCCAGGCCCGGTCCGTCCTCTATGCACAGAGGCATGCCGGGACACACGGCCGGGGGGGCCAGGTAAGAGGACCTCCAGGGCACCAG
This sequence comes from Ostorhinchus cyanosoma, assembly GCA_029814465.1. Classification (NCBI taxonomy): domain Eukaryota; kingdom Metazoa; phylum Chordata; class Actinopteri; order Kurtiformes; family Apogonidae; genus Ostorhinchus; species Ostorhinchus cyanosoma. The sequence goes on from JAPTYQ010000019.1 coordinate 25,869,606, forward strand.
CAGGTTATTATACACAGAGGGGCGACCCACGTGGGGCATTAACCAGTTCTGAGACAGGACATGGAGTGTGTCCGCCGTGGGAAAGTACACTCTGACGGAGGAGGCAGGGTGGGGGGGCTGAGCATCAGCACTGGAGGACACCTGGCCGTGGACGTGGACCTCCGCTGACCCCCCGCTTTCCAAACATGCTCTTGGAGTGGGGGCCCAGTGGGTGGGGGCTGGAAGGACGTCTCGGTGCGTGGGGTTAACCTGTGGATGAGGTCCGCCAGCACTCCCAGTGAAGCTTGAACTGGTCCATCTGTGCTCCAGTGGGCCCCTGCTGTCCCCCCACAGCTCTGCCTGGTAAACGGGGCTGTGAGTCCGACCCGTGAAGGATAAAGCTGATGGTTCTGCGCTCAGGCTGCGGTGATACTGCAAAGTGCGCACATGGGCGCGTAACTGTGCGTTCTCCTCAGTCAGAGCCAGCAGCTGACCCTCCACCATCAGCTCACTCAGCCTCCTCCTCTCCCTGGAGCGCTTGGCCGCCTCATTGTTCTTCTGTCTCTTATCCCAGTATGTCGCATCCTTTTTATCAGCTGGAGTCATCTCCCTTTTGCGGCGCGTAAGTGCGCCTCCGTGGCTGCAGGTGCGCAAACGGAGCAGCCGCGGAGCGAGCAGGGAGGCTTGAGGCACGGGGAACAGGAGTCCACGGTCTGGGTTCGACGCCGTGGAACTGCTGCTTTCCACTGTGGAGGAAGACTGGCAAGACCCGGTGGTCCGAGGACTTCCTGGTGTGGACATGGCACTGGAAGAAGGTTTAAGTGAAGAGCATGTTCTTAAAAGCTGTGACATGCAAAGGGACTATATCTGATCATAACATTTAGCTACTCTGGTTTAGTCTCAAAAATAGAAGTTTATATAAAGCGCTGACAAAGTATAATATGCAACAGAAATAAAATGTGAAACGTTTAAATATGATTCTGAATAAACAGCATATGATTACATATGAAATACATTTACATACTTTATATATGCAAAAAAAAAAAAAAACAGCGTTGGCCAATCAACACTTTACATTGTGAACAGTGCTCGATCTGTCTAATTTGTTTAATTACTGTGTTATTTGTTTAACAATGCAACTGTATTACTTTTTGTCTTCCTGTTCTATTTTTTTTCTGGCTCGGTGCTTTATAGCTTTGGTTAAAGTCATAGCTTTTAATCATTAGGAATTTTAGCCTAAACAGATTTTATTTTATTCTATTCAAAAATTTTTATTTTATTATTTATTAATTAATTTATTTTATTTTACTTTACTCTATGTTTTGGGCTCCGTCATACCGGCCCATCATATATTCTTACTCTGCACTGACCTGTATGATGTACACCTGTGGTTAGGATTTGCACAGTCTGTTGTTACCTGCTTCTGCAACACAAACACAAACACACACACACACACACACAAACACACACACCGTTAGATGCAGTATTTTGGAGGGAAAAAAATCATTTGGTGTATTGATTAACTGATGAGGTTTTGTTCGCAGAAAGCTGCTCTTACCTGTCAAACCCAGTCAGATGCTGCAGACAGAGCAACTGATGATCGACACGCACGTGAAGTGTCTGAGAGCAGCCAATCACATCGCGTCCTCGTGCTGCCTGACACTGAGCAGGTACCTTCACGCGGAAAGCGGAAGTCCAACACAACGGTGTGGTCATGAAAAAACCAACAGGTGATACTGAAATGAGTCACAGTGGATCCATTGCACTACTTATCGTGCTCTGTAAGTTTCAGCATATCGATATCTTCACAAACTGCAGATCAGTAAAGTCATATCCAGTAGAATTATTTATGCTTTTTTCCCACAAATAAAGGGTTACAAGATTTACATCCGAACCGGAAGTGTAGACTTTATGCTTATTGTCATTGAAATATAAGAAGTTTGCAATAAAATAGTATCCATTACATGTATTAATTGAAAAATCTAAGTAAAAAGCCATTGGAATAGTGCAAAATAAAACCTTCAACAAGTTTTTACAGTCGAGAAGCTTTATTTATATGCACATTCACATGAATAAGGATTAGTAGGTGTATATATGAGATCAAATAAAACAAAAGTAGCAATTTCACAAGAGTTTCTTTCTTTACTCCTCAGTTTCAATCTCTCCTTAAAACAGTGCATTCTCTTAATTACTTTTAGGAGCTTAAATTAGACACAATTCAGACTTCCTTGTTGTTGAGTGTTCCAATTTGCCCTGCCTCCCACTTCATCAAAATGTCATCCATGTTGTAATTTCAGCAGGGTTTATGCGTAGGGTTTGCCCTTTTCTTGATACAGTATATGGAAGGCTGGAAATGTGTAAAATGAAACTATCAGTATATTAAGAAGCTTATATGACAACTCCCAAACACTGAACTGTACAGCTTTTGCCCAATAGCACTAAGACAGACTCAGTTTTTCCATGTGTTTTTTTTTCTGTTGCTCTGTAACTTTGCATTACCAACCAGGAGAGTCAGAAAAGCCGAATATCACTTTATTATTACCACTGCCTAGTCTGAGACATAACCTTGGTTTATCTTTGGTAATTTCCAGTAACAATAAACAACTAATTACCCACTTCCTGTATTTGTTAGTGTTTGGAAACATGTAGTAAACCAAGAAGGAAACAGGTTTGCATCATTGAAAAAGCGGGTAATATTTACCCCCAAAGAATGGAAAAACAATACAAACCCAAGACATATAATAACTAGGCCTGTAAAAGAGGTCAACACAAAATAAGTCCAATTAAACAGGTAGAACAATCTGACCTGACGCAACGACACAAGAGGGAGCATGTATAGAGGCTTGGCCAAACCAGAAAACAGAAACACTGAGGGGTAAAACAAGATCCTACCCATAACTAAATCCAAAACAAACCTAACTAAGACCAAATTCCCCTGTGACACCACATCATGTGGTTTAATTTTATGAGCTGGCGCCAGCTTTTAACAGTCTTAAACCCTCAGCCACATCTTTTATGAAACCAGGATGACACCTCTTATGAGCCATTCTTGTTAGCTGCTCTGTAAATGCACTGTTAATTTAACAAATAATACCATTTAGTGTTAATGTGTGTGCACTCAATTTAACCAGTGTAAGGATATAATAAATACCAACTGGAACTAATATTTAATATTTAAATGAGATTGAACTGAACTGAACATGCAGCTTCTAAACTTAGTGACTGCAAATGAAACAAGTGGTGCCAGGCACAACAAACCCTGCTCCTTGCACATATTGTAGCTTCTTTTGGCATCGATCCAGTTAGTGCCATCATGATGTCAGCATATCAAGTGCTTCTATATATGTGCCAAGTTTGAAGTGAATTGAAACAAAATTGATGTTTTTATAGACATATGAAATTACGCCCATCATAAGTAAATGGGAGAAGATGAAAGATTGGAAAAATTCATATAAAAAATGTGAACTTTGATCTACTTTTCCCAAAATGTAACTATATCTATTCTGGGGTCACTGGCTATGTATAAACCCAATATGGTATGAATTCAACCAATAGTTTAGCTGCAAAAGTGTTAACAACCAAGCAAACCAAGAAACAGACAAACTGAACCAAAAGCTGTTCCCCTTGCTTCCCCTTCGGGGGGCAGGATAATAAACCTTTTGGTGAAACAAACTAATGATGAAGTGGGAGGGTTTGCACTGTGGTTATACAGAATGTCCACAAAGTCTGTTTACAATTATTACAAAAGCAATTGATGAGAAATGTTAATCATATGTTGAAGCTGTAAACAGTGAATATGAGTGACTTGTCAGTTTCTAACCTTATAACAGTTGTTTTATTGTATATGTTTACTTTTTAGCATGTGCCGCTCAGATGTTTTATGGCAAGAGGAGGGAGACTCTTGTCACGCCAACCAACAAATAGGTAGATGACGTCCAATAACACACCAAGGTTGACATTTTGAATTTGAGTATTTTAATGAAAGCCCTATAAAGGGTTAAGGACTGTGGACTGTAGCAGCACCTTTGTTAAGGTCTAAAGTGGTCAATAAATGGGGGGGTGGAGCATTTTCATCCATATCTACACGCTACAGGCTCTGAATTTCCACCTCTGGTCTTCTCCACCCACAGTCTTGAAACCAAAGACACATATGCTTTGATTTGTCTTCCCTTTCTCTTGGTGTGTTGAGCCAGCTTTGCCTCATCATCCCCTGAAATGTTTCTTCAGGTAATTTCACTGCCAACATTTGATGTAACTGTTGATGCTTCACTGCTGGAGCTTTCAGAGTCAACTGCAAATGTCAAATCCTTTCATTATGAAACTGTTTTTGTGTTCTCTGCAAAATATCTGTTCCTCTGTGGCCTTGTAAAGGTGGTCTGAGTCATAGGATGTTGTCGTATTGCACAGGTTTTATTGTCATGACGTTGGCATATTAAGTTTAAGTTTTCCATTCTCCAACTGTCTTCACTATTTTCTTACACTTCTGCACCAATTTCAGGCTGTGCTCTGCAGCTGCATTGGGGTGTCTATGTAATTTCATTTTGCTCAAATATACAGGTTTTAAGATGATATGAAGTCTTCTTAAACCACAGGTTGGTATGAGATCTAAGCCATGTGTACATATTTTTTCAGATGTTTCAGTTGACACTAATACTGTAGACTGAATCGGCCAAATAATGTTGAGTTCTTGAGATTTTCTTCATCTTCACTGGTTCTGTAACCATACAGCTCATTCTTTAATGACAAAACTCCTGCAACCTTTTTATTTGTATTCTTTTATGTGAGAATCCTGTAGTGATTCTACAGCCATAAGGGCTGTTAATGGCACTTTGTGCAGGAGTTTTAAAAACACAACCTGTCCTTGGATTCTGCATGGACACCTCCTTTCAGTCCTTCCTCAACTTCTTAAAAACACTCTGGGTTGAAATGATAATTTTGCTAGAAAGAATCAAACTCCACAAAGGAATGTTGTCTTTAGAGTACTCTACAATTGCAATTAAAATGAAAATGGTTCACTTTTCCAAACCTGGCCACCTCATACAGTAGTGGAAATAAGTTTTCAGACACCCTCAACATTTTGCATAATCTTAAACAATATCATGAAATATTTGCAGAAAATTCTTCTTTGTGATTCAGAAGGTGTGGATGCATCAGACAGACACAAACGAATGCAAATGATTTTTTTTTTGTTAACAAGAAAAAAAATAACATAACTAGAAAATTCTTGACAGTTCCAACATGTCATGCCCTGGATGAGTTTCAAAAGGAATTTTCTTATTGAAACGTCTAATTTTCACCTCAACACACCAGTGTATATGCAGAGGGGAGCATGGGGGTTTGGAGAATGGAGCAATACTTGGCAGAGTTCAGTGACTTAAGGATGATTCTTAATGCAACACATCACAATTATATGGGGTGTCCAAAAATGTTTTTTCCACCACTGTATTATCAACTCAGTTCCTCTGAATGAACACAGACAGACCTGAAAGCAGAGTCAACACACATTTAACCTGATCAACACAACAACACTAGACAGTGATGCAGTTTGGAAAATGTACTACATTGTACCAGATCTCTTAATTGTGGTGTGGTAAGTGTGGGGGCTGTCCAGATGTAGATGTGGATGTTTTAGAAAACTCCAACAAACATTTCTTTATGACTCACCGTGACCACAGAAGCAGCAGTTTGCCTCATTCCAACAACCATCTTACATGTATCAGTAAATAATGTCTCCAAAATCTTATGTACATGGTAATGTTAAGTTTACTGGCTCATGTTGGTCTGATCATCTGAACATGCACGTAAACATACACAGGAAATGTACAGACTTAGCATCAACTAAACAAGACATTTTCGTGCAATTTATGAAATCCAGTAGAAATATTACATAAGTTCATTTCAGGATTAAAGTAATAGAGCTGGTGGATTTTAGGTGAAAGTCATTTAGCATTGATTTGATTGCACTGCACATCTCTAACAGATGTTGTTCCCTTAAAGCATGACTCATTACCAGTGTTCAAACGAACATGCCCAGAAACTATTGTGGTACACCTCGGTGAGCCTACGTAATTTTTACCACGGCCACTTTCACATTGTGCGGCAACGCCCACATCCTGTCTACATGCTGCAGGTAATCACTAAAATCTTATCCTAAAATGATAATTATCCTGCAGATTTTATGATACTGTATTGCTTTAGTGATTAATGAGTGTTGTATGTACTGAGGTATGTTACCTAGAGTGACACTGTGACACGTTATGCACAGTATACCATAAAACAGTGGTGGAGTAAGTATTCACACATTTTACTTGAGTAAAAATAGCAAGATTCCTTCTGCATATGTCAAACATATGGCATCCAGGACCTGACAAATGTACAAGTACAAATTTGACATCAACATATCATCAGTGTCATAGCATTTACCAATGTCATATCTTTTTCGGACAAACAAAACGCAAAATGAAGCAGTAGTGTTTGGAGAGGAAAGTGACACAGATATCACAATTTTTGCCAAAAATATGACTTAAGCAATTATGTTATGAAGCTAACGATATACTTTAAGTAGCAAAAGTAAAGATGAAATGTGGCCTATTTCAGAATAGTATATTTGACAGGATCAAAGGAGTTAATAATATGTGCATCTTAATGCTTACTCTAAAAGGAATTGTATGTATATTTATTTATTTATTTATTTATTTTTTAAGTTTAATGATTTTACACAGTAATTTGTAATTAAATGTGTCAGATAAATATAGTGGAGTAAAAATCACAATATTAGTGAGTGGAGTTTAATAGTTATAGAGGTACAAATTAACAGAAAGTAAAAATATTTGAGTAAACAGACTTAGTTGTACTTCATGAGAGGATTTGTTTAAAACTATTTTTCATATTGAAATTTACACTTTGTGAGATTCAACACCATGTAAACCAACTACATATGATATGATATGCTTTGCAGTAGTTAGAACATTAAATTATTGTTATTAGAGTATCGCAGAGATATGCAGACCGCATAAAAAAGCTTCAGTGTACCCACACATCTGACTAAACAAAGTGATACTGCCGGTGACTCATCTGTGGGCTTCTTTTTATCAGTTCATTCCTGTGAACTTTGATGTTGTTATATCACTCCCACTCCTCACATACACACACACAGTTGTGTCTCTGTTTTTGAAGACACACACTGATTTTCACCCTAACCCCATGCTCTAACTTTACCCCTCACCTGAGCCTAACTTTTACTGGAAATGAAGTCTTAACCATCACGTGTAATCTCTTTCAAGGCCAGAATGTCCTCATAGCAGGGGTGAAATACCCAAGTTGTCCACACATATATTCACACATTCTTCCAACAAAACCACATTGTGTCCTAGTTTCACACACCACTGTCCCAGTGCATTAAGGGTCCGTTTCAGTGGAAAAACCATTGTTTTTTGCTTTAGGCTCTTTTACATCTGTTTGTATGTCATCACAAACCCTTTTTGCCTACACACTGTTAAGGAGGCCGTTTGTGTAAAAGTTGGGTTCACGTCTGCTGGCCTTATTCCTTCTCCTAAACTCACGGCTGAGCTGTTAACCACTTTTTACAGGAAGTTAAGCCTCAGTGAATAGGAGGAGGGCATTGCCTCTTCAGAGTCAGCTGCAAAGTAACTTTTGTTGAGTCTCACGTACAAACCAAACAATAATGTAGGGCAAAGAGAAATAGGAGCAGTGAGAAGCTTCCGACAGCTCAAGGGTTTCACACACTCACTAGACTTTAGATAGGGGTGGTCATGCACCTCTGAGATCCTGTGAGATACTGAATAATATGAAAAAACACATGTCCACATTAAACTTGTAATGGAAACTGGAGCTCTATTCTGACAGTATGACAAAATACAAAGATATGTCTGTCTTCAGGCTTTTTTTTTTTTTTGCTAATTGTGGTTTTAGGGTTTGTATGGTGATGATTTTCACACGTCTAACTTACTCAGTCACACTTTGTCATATGGCAGTAAACTTATGTGAAAGGGATGTAACCCAGTCCTGCATCAAGAAATTAGCACCTGTTATTGTTCATTTTTAACATGTAGGTGTTATGTTGCTGTGAAGGACACTGTGGGTTTTTTAGCTATTTCAGGGCCAGTAATTTCCATTATGTGTTTAGTAAAGCATGAAGTTAAATGTGCTGTGTCTTCTTGGTTCTGAACCAACAAAGATAGTCTGTGGGAAAATTTTATATACTGTATTTTAAATGATACAGCTATCGTTTACAAATAAATGAAAAGAAGCAAACAAATCTCTTCCATAAAGTGACCTTAAAGGGATCTTTGTTCATGTGTGGCGCTAATATGCACTCTGCTCTTTTGTTATTTGCACACGATATTGATAAAATATTTGCTTTTAAGCACCCAAGATATGATCAGACTTTGTATCCGCCCTGATGTCTTGTTTTTATTTATATGCTAATAGTTATATTTTTTCTTGCAGATATAATTTAGCAACTAATTTCTCTACTTTGAAAATAATGTTGTATTTCTTTTAAATGTGTTATTTTGAGTGTTTGGTATTTTATTTTCTTTCTTTGAGATGCAGCTCAGGCAGACCTTCAGTCTGCAGGTTTATGGTTGTGAGGTTTAGAAGCCGTGTTGGGGAACAGTTAAACTGTAGTGGAAAAGCCTGGCTTCAGGACTTTCATTGTTGAGGCCTAAGAGCACCAGTGCCACACCACACCAGCACATCACCCTAACCACTGTGTCACACAGCTGTAAATACAGATAATAAAGATTAACCTAGATATGCACACACACTTGCACACCTACACACAGACATAAGATACACACGCCTTCAAGCGCTGACATGTGGCCTTTGTGGGGATGACCTCGCAGACATCGAGAGGAGAAATGGGACAAAGAGATATGAAACCACAAAAAGTACATTTAACTGACTCTGTGGGAGCCTACAAGTGAAGAGTGAACTGCCTTTTACAAAAAGGAGCCATTGTTTACAAATTCACCCCTTTTAACCTCCATCTTCTGGTTAAACTGCAGTGGATGCTTATCTCCACCAGGTGGCATTAGATTCATGAGGAAGACACTGAGTCTCTGAAGGCCTTAATGGCATGGAATGACTTTAAAGTTGAAGTTGAAGAAGAGATGAGATGAGATTAGACAAAATGAAAGTATTACAAATAACGATAAAAACAACAAGAGATGACATGAAAACCATACAATTGAAGGGGCAAAACAGAGCTCAGATGTGGGTTGTGGATGCCAGATCTTAGTGGTCTCACATACTGTAAACCAATACTCCCATTGGTACATGTGGCTCTAGTAAAACAACATTACCATACTGTCACAAAGACTATCTGGGACCTATTGAAGGTATTTAGGTCAGTCTTAAATGGTCTGTTTCCTAGGTTTAGGTAACCATTTTCAGGGCTCTGTTTCTTTCCCTTCATTCACTATTTTTACAGTTTAATAGTTGCATACTATGTGTAGAGATGCACACAATTATGAACAAATATGTTTATTTTCCACTAACCTCTTTGCCCCTCCCTCATTTCTTTTTCTGTGCTCAGCTGGGTTGAACAGGCAGCACAATCTATGATATTGGAGCCTCCACCTGGGAGTGAGAGAAGGGCGTGGCGTGGGACATGTTCTACCGGGAAGGGAAAGAAAGGTGGATGTCTGAGGGAGGTGAACATGATGAAAGGCAGCTGAACACTTGTTATGAAAACAGCCATGCAAATCTATATCCATGGTCAGTAGAGCATCACTGTTGATGGCTGGGCTATATATCCTGGACGTAAGGAGTATACAGTCCTCAAGGTATCCACATACAGGTACGTGAGGAACCACTGCTAAAAGGAATAATCCACTGTATCTGTGGTACACATCAAACAGGTATTATTCACTTTCAAAAACAAGATTTGTGCTTTACATAATGTTTGTTAATTTGCATGGAAATGTGATCTGTGACACTTAACACAATCCCTGTGCTCATTAGATTACCATTGTTTTCTTGTTATAATCTCTTTAGGTTTGATTCCAATGGTTGGATCTAAGCAGCATCAATTTGCTGTCACTGAGATTCCTCCTGTGGCGTTCAGCAGAGAGGAACCTGGACAAACTGGTACATTTTATTGGATTAGAAACCAATTTAGAGATGCTCCGTGTTCATTTTAGATTTAAGATTTAACATAATGCTTTCTTGCTTTTTCGAACAGATAAGGCAATGTAAGGTAGAGCTACAGATAGAAAGTGGCAGAGGAATGTGTACGTAATAGTCCAATGGGATATGATGACTTTCTTGTGTTTTGTGTAATCATGGTAACGGAGTAATGACTTAGAAAACAGATACATGTTTATGCAGTGTCATCTTTTTCAGTTATCTTTGTCTGAGTCTGCAGTAATCTGAATCAGGGCGTCATGGAAGGTATTGAATCTTTTTTGACTTTTATACTGTTTACTCGCTTGCTTTGTTGTCATTTTTTTTATTTTTTGGGGAGGGGGTGTTAATATGTCATCCTATTTATATAGATTAACCTAAACTTTCACTGTTTAACGTTGTCATGTCAGTATGTGATCTTTAACCTGATATTCCCTCAGCGTTTGTCATTGTTATGTGTTTCTTAGGACACACACACACATACACACAAACACAGTTGTCTGTTTCTACACTCAGTCATGGTATGTCCAAGGAGAAGTGACTAATATGTGTCTGACAGGCCTCACATGGGAAGTAAGAGCAAACAGCCGCGACTTTCACCAACACAAGCAGAAGAAATCCTTTCTCTGCTTCCGCTGGGGGCGATACGCGGTGAGTGAGTCATTTGTGTGATTCCCTCCACACGGTAACTTAACACCTGTTAGGATGGCGTCGCCTTTGAGACCCTGGTGAATGTCCTGATACGATGTATTATTGTCCACGTTTTCTCTTGTGTGTCACCAGGATAATCTGGTACGCAGCTATAAGTACACCCCTTTGACCTTCCTCCCTCTGACGCTGTTTGAGCAGTTCCAGCGAGTGGCCAACCTCTATTTCCTCCTCATGGTGGTGATGCAGGTCAGATGAAGACTTGGTCTTATGTTTGACTTCATTTTAGTTCTTTTACGGGCTTGACGTTTGCTTTTTTTTCTCTATCATTTTTTCATTATCCAAATGGCCTTTTCCATCAGAAAGTGCAAATGAAATCCTTTCCTTATAAGGATTGTACAACATAATGTGATTTGCTGTGAATTTCTATATATATCATCTGGAAGCGGTAGTATTATGCTGATGTCTTCCCTACATCAGGATCTCCATATGTCAATTTTCTGGATCTGTTCCAAAATGTAATGGGTTCATCCTTGGCCTCGCCCCCTTCCACTAAGTTTCATGAAAATCTTTGTTTTTTGCATAATCCTGCTGACAGATAGACGGATGTGAGGGATCATGTAACCAACTTTGTGAATGTGATTAGTATTTACATAATGGAAAAGTAAATATTTCGTTGTCTTTGTGTGTAGTGAAGGACATACAAGCAGATATCAACATACAGTAACTTGCAAACCACAATTTTTTTCCTCAAAAAATGCCTCTTAACCCTTTATAGGGCACTCATAGAAATACTCTGAAATTCAAAATAGTGTGTTATTGGAGGGCATAAGACAACTTTATTACTAATGTGAAATTTTTCCAAATTTTATATCATGTAGAAAATCAAGGTTAATGTAGTTACCATATTAGATTCCTTACCAATAAGTGAAAATTTAAAAAATCCAAGAAGCATTTATACACAGTTCCCACAGGATCTTAAAGTCTTAAAAGTCTTGAATTTACAAATATGTATTTAATACCATAAAAAAAGCCTTTAAAAGATATTAAATTTTATATGGTAGGTCTTAAGTTCTGTTGCCATAAACTTGTTTGCTGTATTGTGTTTAAATGTGTCTGTTAAATGTCCACGATGAAAAGAAACTAACATTAGTTGATTCAGTTCCAAACCGGCAATTTATATTGAAATTAGGAACCAGTTATGGCTAACTTTGCAGCCCCCAGGGAGAAATGACTCAGAATGATGGGAATCAAGGTATTGGAGTAAATAAATACATTTTCCTAAATTCTAGGCGTCATGAATTTTTACCAGTATGGCAGTGAAATAGGCTTTAAATTCAGTTCGAAGTAGTCTTAAAAAGGTCTTAAATGTCTTAAATTTAACTTGAAGAAACCTGTAGGAACCCTGCATATAAAAGTACAAGAAAAACACATGGAAGGTGAAAGGAACATGTATTTTAGAACATTAGAACATCACTTTTAGAACATTAGACCAACATAAGTGCTGATCCACATCCACATGATCCCTTTGAACATCATTCCTTACATTAGTACCATTACTTCCTGGTACCAAACAAAGCAGGTACCCTCACTGTTCATGCAGAGGTGAACCTTACAGACCCTGGAGACCACATTGGACCTGAGACTGCTGACTCACTGTAACTGTTGCTGTCACTGTCTTGTAATATGTGCGGAAATTACCAAAAATAGTCACTTGTATGATAAAGGGGTAACTGAGAACTTCTTTGTCACATTTCTGTAATTACTTAAACGTGACATTATGATACCTCTAGTTCATGTGGGTTTACATTTTTTGCTCAAATTAAAAGTAAATTCATGGGTCTGTGTCCTTCCTTTTCACAGCCATTCATTCAGCCTTTGTTTCACCCAGTATGTGTATATAGACCTGGTCCCTATAGTAGTAACCAATCAAAAATGTGCTGTTCAAATGGATCTACTGTTTCAACTAAATGACCTAAAGCGACTTTAAAACATATTTTGGCAGGTATTTATAAGTACTTCAATATGGCAAGAATGATGATTTACTTAAATTATGTTTTTGTGGTAAAAAATGGCAAAATAATCCTGGTAACAGACAAAAAAAGACATGCAAAGTTCACATAGTTATCTATAATTTATTTTTTTTTTTAATTGTATAAGGTACCTTGAAATAGGTGTAAATATCTTTGCTTTTTGTTATCTTTACCATCCAGTTCCAAGTAAAACCATAAAAAAAACAAAAAACACTAATTTCATGGTAACAGATCAAATGCCTAAAATCTCCAGTCCCCAAAATTACATGCAAGAAAAACTACTTTTAGGAAAAGATAGTATAAAAATGTCAACACAGAAAAGTTAAATACAGGAAAAATTACTTCATATATTAATTTTTTTCAAATTTTTACAATATTTTTTAAAAAGATGAGAGAATTGCGATCCTGAGATGTGCTTTTGCTGAGCAGATACGCCCATCTTTATTTGGCTGTAACTTTTTTTGTCAACAGGAATTTTTCAAAACCAAAAACAGATCCAAAAACTAAAACTTGACTTTTAATAGGGCACTGGGGGATGATTAATTTTATTTTTTTTTTACCACGCATGACATTGACCAACCCTATATGTTACTGTCCATGTTGTCATGTACAGCGGGGAAAATAAGTATTGAACACGTCAACATTTCTCTCAAAAAACATATTTCTAATCGAGCTATTGACA
>JAPTYQ010000019.1:25959676-25969999 GCA_029814465.1 Ostorhinchus cyanosoma
ACACACACACACACACACACACACACACACACACACATCAGGCTCATCATTACATCTGTCGGTGTCTTTTTCCATGAGCTGCCTCTGTCCGTGTGGTGGCACACAGCTGTGATTTACACAAGCCTGGCATCGACACCAAACACACTACACAAAGCAAATATGTCCCATAATAGATTAATTTCAATTCTTTAAATAAAGGATCTCAACATTACATGAACATCGTTATTTTTGAAAATTGTGGGAGATACAAAATTCGAGGCCTGAAAAAAATCGAATCAAATATAATGCATTTACGCTGTTAGACATTACTTTCAAATATCACTGTGTCTGTGAGTATGGGTGTAGATTTGGGTCCAACTTTGCCAGAAACACTTCAAGTTGAGGTCTAAGGTTTGTCCTCTGACAAATTAACGGCATCAAATTCAATTCAACTCAATTTAGTACCTTTTTCTGTATGTACCAGCTTGGGCCGTTTTTGAATCAGTTTACAGTGCAGATGCATTTGAGTCTATTCCTGAAACACAAAATTCAGACCCTACATAATAATAGAATATAACAGGGTTTGGAGCACTGTGTATTATATTCAAATGTGCACATGTTCTGGTTTCTGCATTGTGTAGTTAGTTATGAGATTGTTTTCTGTTATTGTAATGCAGTCAGTTATCCTAATATTTAGATTTTTATTATATTTACATGACTTGACTTCCTTAAGAGTAAGTTTTTGTATAATTATCTAATTTTTTTTTTACTTCAAGGCATTTTGTAGACAGCTCTTGCATTTCACTGTTCATACCATGATCGTGTGACAAATAAAAAATCTTTAATCTTGGAAAAAAGAACATTTATTCTCCTGTTGACCCATTTTTAATTCTGATCTCTAATGAGTCCACACACACATACAGTATAGGCATGGTTTACATTTCTGTCCTCTTGTGTGTTTGTTTGTTCAGGGAAGTAAAACTCTTTAAACATACATGAAAATGACCTCATTTGAATAAATATTTCTCTCATGTTTCAACCAGATTTCTGTACTTTCTTTACATTTGAAACACATGACACATACTAGTCTTTTGGGACTGATTAAAATGTTGATCAAGAGAGCATTTACAGTAGTGGGAAAAAATGTATTAGACCATCAAAAGTAATCAAAAACAATGGTTATGCAATCAAGTAGCTCCTGTGTGTATCATGTGACTAAACCAGACAGAAAAGAAAACACGGAATGACTAAAAGCACAGATTTAATCAGTACAATGAGAGATACTGATGTAGGAACTGAAGTGATTTTGGTAATTTATCGAGAAAACATGGAAAATGGATAGATATCAGCTCTCAAATTAAACTCTTTTGAGCTATTTTTGTTGTTATCATTATATTTGTTCAAACAAATGCACCTTTAGTTGTACCAGGCATTAAAATGAACAATAAATAGAAGAAAACAAGGGTGGTCTAATCATTTATTTCTGAGACTGTATATGGGTAACAAGCTCAACTTCACTCGAGTATATGCACACAAAAACCAATCAGGAACTGTTTTTACTCAGAAAAATTGGAGTTTTTGGAGCGAGTCAACATATTCTGCAGAGAGTCAACACAAGTGTGATTAAAAGCATCTTGACATTTAACGGGATTGTTTGATTTGGCCATCTGACTGTGATAAAACAAAAATAAACAAGAGAATTATCGAAACAGCAGGAAAAATAGTAGGTCAGCAGCAAAGGTAATTAGAGACGCTGCATGACACGACAGTAAACAGGAAGGCCAGGTCTATCACTGATGATACTGAACATACACAACATCAGGAGTGACGTCGGCACCAAACAAAGTCTGCAAAAAGATCATTTGCACCAAGAGCAGTCAGAATGTTAAATTAGCTCATGTGACAGAAATGGAAGATTCTGGTGTTAAAAGTACTGAAGTCACAAAAACAGTCTGGTAAAAATATTTATAGGGTGGATTTAGCAAAACAAACATGTTTATAGGCTCAACTTGAATTATCCAAAAAATGTGACTTCAGTACTTTTAGCATCAGGGTCTTCAATTGTCTGTAAATGTGATAATGTGATGAGGGGTTGTTTTTATTGTGATATCGGCTCAGCTCGTTTATTTGATAGTTTGACCACGTATTGTGTTTATTGTTTATGGGTGAATGAAAGGATTTTTTTCCCCCCAGTATTTTTTTATTGAAGAAAAATAGGACACTTCCAATTACAGACAATTACAATTACTCCCTTTTTTTCTAAGTGTAAACATATATGCATATAGACTCACATTTACACACACATATATATCTATATATATATATATGATGTCATGCAGTGTCTCTAATTAGCTTTGTCGGCGACTTATTATTCCTGCTGTTTTGATCATTCTCATCAGTTTATTTTTGTTTACCACAGTCAGACGGCCAAATTGAACAGTCATATTACATGCCAAAACACTTTTAATCAGACTTGCGTAGACTCTCATTTAGAATACGTCGACTTGATCCAAAACCTCAGATTTTTCTGAGTAAAAACAGTTACTGATTGTTTTTTTTTGTGTGTGTGTGTGAACATGAAGTTGAGCTTATTGTCTATATAAGCTCCTTCTTGATCAATATTGTAATCAGTCCCAAAACACTGGTGTGTATCATGTGTTTACATACATATATACACACACACACACACACACACACACACACATGCATACAAACACAACAAATGAAAAAACACCTGAAAGGACATTTTTAACTGAATTAAACATGAGAGAAAGACCTTGTGAAATACATCAACTTCAATTTATTTTACATTTTTTTAAGGGTGGGAAATACACAGAGGGGGATATATCATAAACATATACTTGAACAGTATGATGCATATTTTTTCTTACTATTCTAAGCAGGAAAAGTCCCACTCACAATGAAAACTTTACCACTTCCACTCACTTGAACAGATGGACGCTGCGCTTGGAGTATTCGCTTGCGTCGTGCGTCATCTAGTGGCCGGATCTGATTCCACTCCTCCTCCTCCTGCTGCTGCTGCTGCTCCTGCTCCTGCTCCTCCACTCTCTCAGCACGGTGAAAAGAAGGGGGAAAAACCCCACTAGTCTGCCTTTGTCTCCGGGGAGCTCCGGTCGATGCCTCGTCCCACCATATGTCTGATCGCAGCTGCCAATCAACAGGTCAACGCGACCCCGGGGAGGCAGGCACTGGTGGGGAGAGATCAAACAGTGGACCTCGGGGATGACAGATGCAGATGAAAAAAAGGCAATAAAACATTGCTTCAAAGATGGCAACGGTGCACTGGGAGGCAAATTATTGTTAACAGTAATCTGCAGAATAGCGCCTCGCATTCTGATCGATTGACTATTATAGAGCCTTTGAAGCCGAGGTAACGCCAGGCTATTGTTCATGGTGGGACACAACCACAAAATAGCAGCTGGTTTTGGTTCAACTATAGCGTTTCCTAAGCCTTAAATACTGCTTAGTTGTATGCAATCAGGCTTTCTAATAACACTTGCAATTTGGACTCCTCCAGCCTTTAGGCTTTGTGTAAAGACAGTTAGTCACATTCAGCTGCAGACTGGACGAGATTAGAGCCAGGCCTACATGTGTGAGGAACAAAAGGAACCAGGAGAGCAACTGCACAAAGTGACTAGGAATAATTACACATATTACATGACACTCTACCTTTTATATTTGCAATAATCTGGTTATAATGTCAAGTGTGTTTGTTTTTTTTAAATGCTTTCATTAAATTCTCTTCCCTCATTCTTTGGCTTCAAGTATATTTTGAATTACAGTTATTTATGTATGTCTATATAAAAGATAAAGAAATGAAACTCTGGCATATCAAATAAACTGCACCGCAAATCAAATTAGCATTTTGTGCAATAACTATTTCCAAAGCCTCCTTTCGAAAAAGAAGCGTCATTTACAATACATAATGTCACACACATTTAAAGATTATAGGATGCGCCATAATAAGCTGCTGTAGAACTTTTCAGTGCTGGTAGGAATCTGTCTGGAATAAAACTATTTTGCATAGAGACATGCAAAACAAATGATTTTCAAACACTTATTACTTCGCTCCTCATCACAGAGAGCTCAGATCAGACTATTCTGTCAATACTCATCATTTTTAATGCATTTCTTTTACCAATCAGTTATTTTCCTCTGGCTCTTAATTACCCTTAAGTTCAGCCTTTATTTAGTTTATTTTAATGCAAGAAATTTTTGGAAAATGCAGTTTTGGGGGATGTGGATAAAGGAGTTGATGTCATATTCTGCTACAGCATTATGTCATTTACCTAGGATTCATTTTAAACACTTTTCATATTAAAAAACAACAGATTCAGAACCACTAAACGTCACTAAATTCATGCCAAAAATTCCTCTTGTCTTACATTGTCAGTTAGGTTTAATTGCACCTATAGGTTTAGTTCTTAAAAAAAAAAAAAACTGTTGAGTCTAGATCCGGATCAGTGTGATCCATGTAACCTGAGGGGAATCAGCTTTGGAATGCTGCTGTAAATGTGTTGCATTAAAATACGGCCATAATGTTTCATTGTCACCTCAGCAGGACTGATCTTCTTACCTCACTCTCTGCTAATCAGGGAACAAATCTTTATGCCTTAATCTACGGCCCCCCGCACCTTTCCGCACATTTTAGTAGATTAAGCAAAACACATGCACATATGAACACGCACATAGACACGCATACAAGCTTCTCTAGGATGTATTTTTACACGCAATTATGCAAATGGACAATTAGAAAAGTGTGTCACTTGAGTGCTGTTCCTGTAGCTCTGATTTTATATGAATGTTATATAAAAAAAAAGTGCTCTTCATGGCAACAAAATAGACAAAGCCACAAGTAACATTTTTCAATGTTTTTGCTTGGCACACAAATAGTATAAAATATGTAAATAACATTAATTATGTGTTTTAAAATCACAAAATTGCAATTAACTTCCTTGTAGGGAGCATCAGATTGAGGTCATGAGCTCTCAGTTCAGTGTGTGTGTGTGTGTGTGTGTGTGTGTGTGTGTGTGTGTGTGTGTGTGTGTGTGTGTGTGTGTGTGTGTGTGTACAGCAAACATATGCAACCAAATTAAAGCCTTAAAGCTGGCGAATTGAAGAGGATTTGATGCGGAGGAGCAATTCATGGGAATTAAGCAAATTAGGTCTCCAATTAGCAGTTGACATTGAATAGGAAGATTTGGTGAACAAAAATTAATTAGATGGATTTGTCATTGTTCTAATCAAGAACCAGAGAATATAAATGTTGTGGATAACACTCCGGCTCTCTGCCTCTCTCAAGCTTTTATCCCTCTGACATATTGTTTGTCTATTTAGAATCTAATATCATGTCAAATGGTGCCTTATTCAAATATTCAATAATTTGCAAATAAGAAGCCCGCGTGAGCCGAGACAAACAAACTTCACAAAAGTCAATGTATGACCTAATCCTCTTAGGCTGGAGCAGTGTCGATGTAAATGCCAACCTTTGCAAGTCAGAGAGGAATATCACTATTGATGTGAGAGCCAGATAGGTAAAAATTGACTTTGTTCTTTTTATGGCAGTGTTTTTGAGTCATCCCGAAGCTGCAGTTTCTGCTTTGGAGACGGAGTTAAGATCTTCAGAGTGTGTCTTTTTCTTTTATGCCCTCATCCATAGATCCGAGCATTGTGAATTCAACTTTAGTGTTATTTTTTTTTCTCTTATTTGCTGTATGTTTCTGCACAGCCTCTTCTAAACTCATACAAAACCCCTAACTTGAAAAAGCCTCTTTTCTTGTCTCCCATACCTCCCCTACCTCTCTCTCTCTGCCCCCTTCCCTTTCCTCTGCTTCATTCATCCCTGACCTCCCACGGTTCCCCCTCTTTCTACAGCAGTGGTTACGGATTATACTGTGTGATAAGCTTCCTATTGCTTGGAACTATTTGGGATTGCTCAGATTATCTGGCCTCCATAGCCTCAGAGTCGGCTTTGGAGAACCCGAATTTAGTCTCTTAACGCAGAAGATTTTGCATCCCGACAGCTTTGAGTAATTAGCATCTAACCCCAGGTGGTATTTTACCAAAGGGCTCACTTTTAGCACACTCTATCTGCACACACATACACACACACACACACACACACACACACACACACACACACACCACACAAGAGGCTAATAAAACACAAGATTTTAATGTGTAATGATTTAATGAGATTATAACAAAGCATTACATTAGGTTAATAAATGAGAGACATGCTGTAGCTTCATTAAGACTCACACGACCACTGCTATTAATGACAAAGCAGAATATACTGTAATAATTAATTTAATTCATTCCTGTTCAATTTTGATATCACCTAATTAAAAAAGGTATTGCCACCGGGGCCTCTTTAATCCAAAACTGTATCAGAATCCTTCAAAAAACAAGTTTTAACCTCAATAGTTCACTCATAGAAATACTCTGAGATTCAGAATTTCAACCTTAGTCTGTTATTAGCAGACATAACCAGAATTTATTATTCTTGTGAATTTTATCCAATTTTTTTATTGTCATGTAGAAAATCAAGGTTACCAAAGTTACCATATCTGGACCCTTACCTGTAAGTGGCAAAAATTGAAAATAAATAAAGATAAAAAAAATACAAGAAAAACACATGTAAGTTGAAAAGAACATGTATTTTAGAACATTAGACCAACAAAAGTGCTGATCCAGACCCCTGTCCACATCTACATTATCCCTTTGAACATCATTCCTTACATTAGTACCATTACTTCATGGTACCGAACAAAGCAGGTCCACTCACTGTTCAGGCAGAAGTGGACCTTACAGACCCTGGAGACCACATTGTCCTCACTGTCCTCTCTGTAACTGTTGCTGTCACTGTCTTGTAATGTATTCAGAAATGACCAAAAATAGTCGCTTGCCTAATAAAGGGTTAACATCCACCAGGTCCCCAGTGACCTAGTTTAAGGTATAATTTGGGGTTGGAGGGATGTGGTTAAATTTCATCTTAATATGATGTAGTTTAGTTGTGCTTCAACTGCGAAACACAGAAATTATGACAAGTTCCCTTTCAAATGAAGCCAAATGCGTGACTATTGACCTTACACTTCTGATTCAACCCTAACTTTAACCCTAGAATAAAGTTAGGTGTCCATGAAAAGAGTAGATGTTAAAAAGTAAAATCTTTTGGTACAGAGCCATGCATGCCTGGGTAAAGTCCCACTTGTGGATGTATGGTGGACCAGGGCCAATAGAGTCTGGGTGCCAAGCAGGACAGAGGGTGTGTGGGAGCTTGTGGACAGCACCAACAGGTTGTTCTATGTGGGCGGATGATGGTGGGGTGGTAAGGGGAGCTCACAGAGGCAAACGGGACCTGCCGTGCCTCTCTGCGCACCCTCCGCCGTGCCCTCCGGCAGTGGTAGTCCCCGTTAGAAAAATCCTGGTAGTTTGACGGGTGGATCGCCCAGAAGTGACCCTTGCCGTTGTCACTGCGTCCAGCTTTGATGAAACAGTCATTAAGGGACAAGTTGTGACGCACACTGTTCCGCCAGTTTTTATCCTGTTTGGAAAAGAAGAGAAATATGATAAAGAATGAAGTAAAATCTGAACACTTTTAACAACAGATTAGGTGACTGTTAAGTATCACTGATCCTCTTCGAGACGTCACCTTGTCTTGTTGTTGGCAGAATGCATGATAGCGTGTCAAGACAGTATATGATCACAGTAAGACACGACACCTTGAGTTACCTTTTTAGCGCATCAAACTAGCGATCAACTTTAATCCACTCAGCTATGTTCAATCTGTTGTTGCACCTGGTAAAGGCAGTGGCAGTTTGCAACCTAGCAACAGGATTACTTTATTTGGTAAATTTGCCAACAAGAAGATCATCTAGTGTCCCTGTGAGGACCTAATTGCCTAACTACTCAGACAGATTACCTGTGCCAAGTAGGTCGCTTGTGAAACTTGTGAAAATGGCGACTACACTATTTAACAACAGAATTACACATAAATATCTTTAGAAAACACAGTTTCTTCTTCTCATAGTCTGCCGCAATTTACAAAAGTGATAGTTATTTATTTTTAAATATTCTTGGACAAAAAATATTTTCATTGTGTTTTTTTCTATAAATTGACCGGTTTGAATTGTTGAACTCCTGCATAGTTACAGTGAAGCAGATTACCTCCTCTATGGCACCATATAATATGTTGGTTTCTGCCTGTCAGGCAAATACAATAACATGAAGCTTTGACATAAACATACCTTACTCCTAAAGTAAGGGTAATGGTCCATGATCCACTGGTAGATGTCGCATAGCAACAGTTTCTTCTGCTCTGACGCCAGGATCGCCTTGGAAATGAGTGCGATGTAGGACTGGTTGGGTTTGTCAGGGGACTTCTCAGGAGCGCCACTGGTAGATGTGGTGGTGGTCACCTCCTCTTCCCCCTCCTCTTGCTCTTCATCCCCCTCCTCTTCATTGACTTCCCTTTCTTCAGACTTTGCCTCTGAGGTCTGAATCTTCCTATCCTGTAAGTTAGAGTGAATCCCCACCTCTTTGGGTTTAGGTTTCTGATGATTTAGCATGTTGTTCGCTGTCTCCTCTGTCGGGCGACTTCCTGACGGTTCTTCTTTAGAACCTTTGACTCCTTTATTGAACAGAAGGTAGTCAATAGTGAAGCTCAGTCCCAGTCTTTCTCTGCCGCCGTTGTGGCTGCTGCTGTCCTCCATAGTTATTTCTGAATTGAAATATCTCAGACTCATCACAAAGGTTTTACTGCTTCCAAAATGAGATATCTGGTAATAAATGAAGAGATGCTCGTCAAAATTTCCTCACAGATACTGTGTCCAAGTTTCACAGCATGGCAGTTTTATTTTCATCTGCAGGACCCTTCATAAAATGAACGACGCAGTGCCCCTCGCCTCTTTCTTCGAAGACTTACACTTGACAGGATCACAGATAAAGATGAGCCTCTCAACTGTTGTTGACCTTGTTGCGCTCACCAGCGACACAACCTGAACTTGTGGAAATGACGTCAGTCCCGCAATGTCTAAATACAACAACTTTGTTCGGCAAAAAATTTAGCTCAAAATTTTTCGGTACTTTGGTAAATGTGTGTCCTGCAATCAGATAACCTTCCTCAATGTCCAACAGCTTAATGTTCCTGAATCGCAGAGTTGTGCTTCACGGTTGTGAAGGTGACCCTTTATATATGACTGTGTATTTATCCATCACAGAAAGGGGCAAAGAAGGCACAGGGGAGGTCCAGGTAGGGGGTCTCAAATGAGGCGGATTATTTTTATTAACCTAAGCAAATCTTTGTAATTACGAGAGATTAAACACTCAAGATTTAGTAAGGCAGGGTGCGTGATGGATGCTGTAGAATCAAAGGCCTTTCAGGACCTTGTGTTATCCTGTTAAAGTTGTTTTGTCCAGTTGGGATGCAATAATCTCAATTAACAACAAGCAGTAATTAATTGATCAAGTTCAATGTTTTTAGAACTACAACTCCCTGTGCATGTTTTCTGTAGAAATTGTCTGTATTTTATCCATAAACTTCTGGATATAGCCCATTGTACACAAATGAGTTACATGGAAACAAAAAAGTA
This sequence comes from Ostorhinchus cyanosoma, assembly GCA_029814465.1. NCBI lineage: Eukaryota > Metazoa > Chordata > Actinopteri > Kurtiformes > Apogonidae > Ostorhinchus > Ostorhinchus cyanosoma. The sequence continues at coordinate 25,969,270 of JAPTYQ010000019.1, forward strand.
AAACTGTATCTTCTTGATGATATTTTTTAAACAGTGTTTTCTTTATTCCAGATCTTGCTAATTACTACTGTTTTGTTTTAGTTTTTTTGTACACTCATCCTACCTAACTAAAGAACTCAATCCCTTTTTTCTTGTATGCAATTTGACATAATATGTGATATAGACATTTTATTGTGCTGTATGATCATTAAAATACCATTCTTGATTCAAAGTAGTCATGTGATATATACGTTATGTAGACTATTAATTAGATAGTTACTATGTGTAATGTGCATCAGTTTTCCTAATCTGTTTACTATCTGTTATTTACATTATTAGGATTCTAAACAGATATAACCTTATCATTAAGGAAGCAAAAGTAACGTGTTATCGTGTATAAATGATGGTGGGATTAATAATTTTTTTTCTTCCCACTCCTTTTCAAGCAATACATATTGAATTGATTTTGTTATTACGTGTACATGACAATTGTTATATTGTTTTGATCACCTCTATTTATTTGTTCTGCTATTAGTTCCTTGTACACACAAAAGTTTTGTTTTTTCTTCTGCTTGAAACAAATAAATAAATGAAATGAAATGCGATGTACAAAAAGAAATTCAAGTCTTCACCTTTTCATGTTTTCTGTCTCTGACCTTAACACAGAATGTAACACTAAGAGATAGATAGATAGATAGATAGATAGATAGATAGATAGATAGATAGATAGATAGATAGATAGATAGATAGA
>JAPTYQ010000019.1:25970036-25982241 GCA_029814465.1 Ostorhinchus cyanosoma
TATATATATATATATATATATAGAGAGAGAGAGAGAGAGAGAGAGAGAGAGAGAGAGAGAGAGAGAGAGAGAGAGAGCTGTCCATGGAAATAATAATACAGCATAAACTTAGGAGTAAGGCCATTTTAAAGGGAATTCTAACTAATGGGATTCAGGAATAGATTCCTTCATGGATCTTGTGCAAGTGTATTAAAGTAAGCACATTAAAATATCATGTACTTTAAATGTGTCTATAATTAAAGAGAATATTTCATCAAGCAGAACTCTACACCAGCCGTCTGTCCTTCCTAATGTATAGTGTGTTCTTGACAGAAGTAATTTAAGTATGTTATTGAAGTCACAGCATCCATGTTATTACGTGCTGCTCAAATTTCCTCAATTGTTTTCTGTTTCTATAAGACTGTGCTTTACCACATCCAAGGGCTCTTGGAAAAGCTGGACTGGATCACATGAGGAACTCTGAGACTGTCCTTTTAATATGCTTATTGTTTTCATGTTGTTGGGTATTTCACAGTATGGGGTTTGTTATTTTCACATTGCATTGCTAATCTGCATTGATGTGTAACTAATTTTTCTTTACTCTTATCCCCATTCACTTGTGCACATACCTTAGACAAAGCATGGACTCCACATCCCACGGCTGGACCCATTACATGAAGTGGATTTTTTCGCTCGGACGGGATTTCAACAGACCATGCGATCCGATCCACTTGACACCCCATGCTTTACTCCCAGAATGAATTTAAACTGTTTTTGAGGCACACGTTAGCCATAACTCCATACTATCAAGCTGTATCACTATAGATATCCAAATACTTTAACATATGGTGTCATTGATAGACAGTGAGGCCTATTTTGGAATTAAGACCTGTCTCTTAGTGTTTTTAAAAAGTTGCACTGTAACTTTAAAACGTGATCGTCCCTCCCATTTTGCATGTAGCGCTTTCGGCGCTGGAAAATACAACGCACTGATTGGCTGAGGGTAACTGTCTATCAAAGCCTGCTCTCCGTTTCATTGGTGAAAGACTAGCCGTCTCCTCCGACTCTCGCGGTACTGCTGCACGAAGATGGCGGCCGAACTGGTGGAAGCGATGGCAAGTAGAGCTTGGCTTGCTTTGATTTGACGGCGAGGGGCGCGGGGACGTGGGTTGAAACTCAGCCCGGTTGTAAAGAAACCGGCATCTTACCATGAATATTGATAAGAGTTTGTAATCTCATAAACATGTCGTACTTTGTTCAAGACGAAACGAATTAGCTTGGGCTGCTAACATAGCTAGCCTGCTAGTAAATGTTAACTCGGCAAGTGCGTTGGTTTGGCTAGCATCACGCTGGCTCTGGGGGAAGATACCGAAAATGAATGATGAGAACACAAAAACGTGTCGGGGTGTTGTGTTGGCACACTCTCCGACATGCTACTCTAACACGTTATTTGTCTTGTTATATTATAGTTTAACAGTGAAGTTTATAGAGATGTGCACCTGTCAAAACGTCCAGTTGCTATGATTGAGTGCCGGAATTACAAGAGCTTGTATAGCGTTACAATGCGATGATAGCACCTTTCACTGAGTGTATCTGATGCAGATGAGTAAACATTTGTGTTTATCATGATATTTTGTAAGGTCGAAGGTGTTTTATTGCTGAACGTTCATACAAAGTCCATCCGATCGAAATGGAACAATAAGGCTGAGAAAGTCAAAGCGTGATGATAAACATACTGCCTATTCCAATCTACCATCGATTTATTTTCTGTGGTTAGTTTAACAATATAACTGTACAGTATTCTGCTTCATTGTTTTTCTTGTTTATTCTATATGGATATGCTCTTCCAAATTATATTTTAGTTGTCCATCAGCTTTGTTGTTTGTTTGTAACAGTTTATTAAGATTATGGACGTAAAAGTGGTTATTACATGAGTCTATCACCAGTTAATCAACAACCACTGTATGTCACTGTGCCATTAAAGTGAACAAGGACAAATGCTAATTTTAGCCGGTTTCGCATAGTTTCAGGCAATGTTATGTCTTGTTTAGTATTCATCTAATCAAAACACTGGAGGTGAAGTCAGATGTAAACAGACCGGGAAATCTGGCCTGTAGCAAAGGTATTTAAGCAAGAATTTTACAAGAAACTGATTCTTTTATATATGTCATTGTTATTTTTTTTTATTTTTCAGAGTTTTTGGAAGTTAATACAATTACTTTTAAAACTTTGGTGAATAAAATAATGTACCATGAAAATTATTGTTTAATTACTCATGCAAGGCTGTCCCTCGGATTTAAAAGTCATTATCAGTTTGTTTTACTTAACCTTGTGTGTTCTTTTCCCCCTGTAGAACATGGTGAAAAGTTTTCGGGTCTCAGACCTGCAAACGCTGCTGGCCTCGATGGGTCGCAGCAAAAGTGGGCTGAAACAGGACCTGGTGGGACGTGCACTGAGACTGGTGCAGACTGAATATAGTCCGGAGCTGCTGAAGAACGTCAGGCAGCTCTATGAATCACGCTTCCCCAAATCATCTGGCTGGTTGGCAGCGCGGCGTCCAGAGGGCGTCCCAGTAGCCTACTCTTCCCTCAGCTCCTCCCCTACTGCCACCTCTCAGGGCGCAGACTACCTCAATGGCATTTCCAAACCAATACCCACACCTGCAGCGGAAGTCAAGCTGGTGCCACTGCCCTTTTACCAAACCTTGGAGACACTGTTGCCACCAACAGAGCTTAGTGAGTGAAGATAGTTTAAGGTTTCATTATCCTGTAAAGGTCATGTATTTTTGAGACGTATAATATCCTTTTTGTAGATTCCCTATATTCCTGTGTGATATGATGGGGTGTTATGGGTTTTATCTGTCTGTTTACAGTTGCCCAGAACAATGAAAAACTGCAGGACAGTCAGTGCATATTTGAGTTAACGCCCAACCAAGCTGACCAGATTAGAAATGCAAGGTATAAAAATCAAAGTCTTCTTTCTATAACAAATCTGTTTAGTTAATTGTAGATTGATCATCCTACTCTGTAACTGATGCTAACTGTGTTTTCTAACATTTTAATTATGCAGCGAGCTTCGTCCAGGAATTGGATCAATCCAAGTGGTTCTTAGGTGAGTTTTCTGTGATTGGTTAAAATGAGTAAATATCACAGTTTTGTTGCTTAGCTGGTTGAGTTGCGGAAAAAAAAAAAATTTCCCACTGCAGCTTTATTTACATTACTATTGTGAAATAGTAGTTTTTACCTTAACCATCTGATGTTAAAAGAATGGAAGTCTTTGTAGAATGCTTGTGGGTGCACATTCTTAGGTTTTTGTAACCTTTATTTTTCTTGTCATTCTCTTTTTACAGAATCTGTTACACAGACTCCATTGGTGTTCAGGAGGATCAGTATCCTCCCAACATTGCTGTTAAAGTGAACCAGTCCTACTGTCATGTACCGGTGAGTGGTTTTTGTAGTCTGAGATGAGTCAGTTGTAGAAAACAACACTTCACCTGCCTGTTGTTCATTAGTATTAATAGATCTAATATCAGCCCACAGGTAGGATATTAATCGCGCTGTAATTGTAGTTTCATGACCAAATTTTATACTGGTGATAAATTGCATAAAAAAGGTAAATGCTAAGTGTCTGATAATTAACAACATCAGCAAAATCTAAGTTAAGTACTGTAAAATAATTTGAAAGTTACATTTGTGTATCTGTGAAATATTGCCATTGGTGACATCAGAGTTTTGCTTACTTGTATGAGTATTAGGTTCTGCACTCAAGCCATTTTGAGAACCCCCTAAGTCAAAATGATGTCAAATCAATGCAGAGAACACCTCATAACTAAACAACTAAATGGCTTTTCAGTGATCTAATTATTGAAGTTGTACACTGGTGGTTTTTCCTTTTAAGCTTTCACTTTTTTATCTTTTGTTCAAAGTTTTCAAATTGTATATACAGTTATGGTAATTATAATAATAATAATTGAATGAAAAATGTGAAAGGTCTTGCAAGAGGACCCCCACCAAAGTGTTGTAACAGATAAAAAATATATGTGAAAATGACTCAAACTGCACAGCACTTAAACCTGGAGAAAACCAGGTAACATGTTAAAACCTATTGCACCATTCAAAAGTCAGTTGTTGGGTAATAACAACTATTACAAACCAAACATTTATCATTTTTGTAACCTTTACTTTTTGGTGTAATACTCTGATTGTGTCCTCAACAGAAAGATGGTGCGCTTTCTTGGCTTTTTTTTAAATAAATCATTTAGTCTATGTAATGACAGAAAAAAAGAAACATTTGGTGAACATATCACTTTGTTTACTATCACTAAATAAAAATAACAGTTGTTACAATTTAGCAGTTTTGAAATACAGAGGATCGTAGAAACTTAATTTAAGCCCACCGTAATTCTAGCATGTTATCCCACCTCACCCCCAATTAATAAAGTCCTTTAGTTCATTAATTTTCTAATTATTTCAGAAAAGAGAGGTGAGATGAGTGTTTTCTGGCAAAAGTGTTTCAGGCTTCATTGTTAATGCTTTAAATACAAAAAAAAAAAAAAACACTAACATTGAGTTTTGCCTGAGGAACAGTGTTCAATTATTTGTATTATGTCTAAACTACATCCTAATGTTGTCATTACTGAGTCTCAAATTCTAATTATTGTCAAAATGATGGATTTTTTGAGGGGGAAATGAATATTTTTAAACTCATTGCTAGGGGAAAAAACTACTTAAAGATATTAAACCATTTCTGCATTTGTGTATGTTTGTGATTACAGGGCTACTACCCCTCAAATAAACCTGGCGTTGAACCCCGTCGTCCTTGTCGCCCTGTGAACATCACTCCTTGGTTGCATCTCTCCAATGTCACTAACAGAGTCACCATCACCTGGGGAAACTTTGGCAAGGTCAGAGTTTAATGCTGACTCTCAGTAATCCTACTTAGCTCAATGTCATTGTGGCAGCCAGGCAAGCAGAACAGTCAGATGTCTTTGGATGCATCCCAGTTTCCTTAATTACATCCACATTTATCTCAGTCCCATCTTTTCATTGTCTTTCATCACCTAAGGAGAGGCAAAGCAGGAAACATGTTTTTAGAGAAATTGTCATCTGAAGGGTCATTGTTTATAATAGCATCCCATCTGAAACTTCTGTTATTTGGCTTTAAACTGGGGTATAGAGGTGTTTTATGATTAGGAATACAAGTTTGTCGATATACACATTGTCCATTAATTGACCAGGGGGTTCAGTCATCTGCATCAGTATAGCAGGGTGTATAGAAGTTAAACTCTTTCACTGTATCAAAATAAGTCTGAACAGGTAACTTATTTGTCAAAAATTGCATTCTGTAAAATGTATAGATCAGTCACATCTCTGTATAAATAAAACTCTCACCAATCGTACATAAACAATGGTCTAGAATGTACGAAGTACTTAGGTTCACACACAGAAGTGTAAAAAGTCAATGACCGTGTGATACAGTTTCAGACCAGTCTGATCAGCTGTACAGTTACAGATTTCCAATAACTGGGATTTGTCAGTCTAGTAAAAGACTTAAGTGAAGAATGGTCTTCTGTATGCTTGCTCATCACTTCCCACAGGACTGAAACAATGTCCGAGTGAAGGCAGGATTGAGTGGTGAGAAATAATCAAATAAGGGATGTACCCATTTGCACAGCAAATTTGTCCAGCCTCTCTTAGTAGATTCCAAGTTTTACCAAGGCAAGCTGGGACTTGTAGTCGTTTGATTGCATTGTGGCTCCCACTCTATGTGCAGGATTTCTCCAACTTGCTTTTAGGATGTAGATTTACTCCTACCATCTCTTTTTGGAGTGCTCATGTCTAAACCGATTAGGGATGTGCAATGTGAAGGTTTAACACAATGGGAAAGAGGTTTAAGTACACACTGTATATCCTCAAATTTTGTAAAGTAGTCAGCATGTCTAAGCATTGTATAGCTCCATGCTAAGGAAATGGATAAATGAAATAAATAAACTACACCTTCCAAAATTAAGGAAACCCCACCATTTCTCATATGGCTACAATCTGACTGTGGCTGGGCGATCAAAGGCAGTTTCACACTTAAATTCAGTGTTGTTTTTTTTTTTTTTTTTAACATTTGAGTCTATTTGCACTAAAGCATTTCAGTTTTTTTCAGTACTTAGAATATTTCAATGAGGATGGAGGAGAATGGGATCTTTACTTTTATGTGAAGATGTGTATTATTCAATTTATGGAAGAGGATATTAGCTGGTCTTGCATGACCAGGAAGTTTTAGACGGTAGGGTTGTCTTTCATTTTTCTGTAACAAAGACTGGAGTTGGGAATTCAGGAGATCTTCTGTAATAAAACAAAAATGTTTTGTCAGTTGTAAAAGGTACTGACAACCTAAATTTGTTTTCAGCGGTACTCTGTAGCCGTGTATTTAGTGAGGGTGTTCACTGCTGCAGACCTCTTCAGCCAACTCAAACTGTGCTCTGTTGAAAGCGCAGAACGCTGTCGTGAACGCAGTAAGTTATAGTTCTTTACTTGTTTATTGACTACAATCCTGAACTTTTGGGATAAATTTGTATATTTACAGCATATCGTCTACCAGACAGTTGTGGATAATACTTTATTTTTTGTTTATCTTTAGTCCAAGACAAACTACGCTTTGATCCAGAAAGTGAAATTGCCACCACAGGCCTCCGGGTTTCTCTCATCTGCCCAGTGAGTATCTGCCCATGAGAAAAACCTCATTTAGTTATGACATGTGTCCTAATAGTCTGAAAACTCTTTCTGTTCCTGTCATCCCTTTTGCAGCTGGTGAAGATGCGTCTTGGCGTGCCATGTCGAGTTTTAACCTGTGCCCATCTTCAGTGTTTCGATGCAGTCTTCTTCCTGCAGATGAACGAGAAGAAGCCCACATGGACATGCCCTGTATGTGACAAGCCCGCTCCCTTTGAGCTGCTCACTATTGACGGGTAAGGAGATACAAGCATGCACTGACTTGTCCCACCCTGTAGCACCACCTTCCTTTTTAATAAATTCTGAAAATCTACACTTGTGTGTAATTTTAATGGTATTTGGGATCAGGCTGGGAAGAATTAGAGCAGTAATAAACAGTAGCTGCAAAGAAACTGAGGTATTTTCAGGACTTGCAACGTCAGCCATGCACTGACTTCCTGTGGTTTTTTTTGGTTCCTACTACAATACAGTACGTTTTTATATGTTGAACTTGTTCGTTTGGTTTACTGGTTTACTCAGTTTACCAAGGCTGCAACAGATCTATTAGAATCATTGTAATGAGCTGTTATGTTTTTTCAGGGGTCGTAGTTGTTGATGTCTCACAAAGTACCTACAGAAATCTCAAAAGTTTTGAGCTGAAGAGGCCAAATGTACATAAACAGTCTGGAGATTTTGCAATAATGGCACAATGCATAATAGCAGTGATTGTCTCAATTTTGATATATTTCTCATAATATATAATTTGATTCTGCCTGAAATTTGAAGAAACACAGTGCATTTGGTGCAACTTTAATATATTTACACATTCTGCAATGAAAGATGTGGCGCTGTGCATCTAAACCAGAAAACAAAAACTAAAATGTAATATTTTTTTTGGTAGTGTGGCCAGTTTGGTATTAGGTGTACTTGAATGCAACATTTCCTGCACCCTATATGCAATTATAGACTTATAGAGGGGTGTTTCGCAGAGTTTCCAGGGGACATTGAATGCATCCCTGTCACTGTGTTTTAAAATCTAACACAAACTACAGCAGAAGATGGAAGCATCACATCTGTAAATGATATGAAAACACAGTATGGACTCTCAGCTGAGTTTTTTTTTTCCATTATAATACTTTGGTACAAACAATCCACTTGCCAGGTTGAAAAAGCTTTCAGATATTTACTCATTCAAGTGAAAATCTACCCACATGTGGTGCTTCTTAGGCATAGGTATTTATATATTCTGTGTGACAGGCTGTTATGTATACATCCATATAAAACATAAATGTCCAGTTTATCATCGCCAATGTGCATAATTTTAATTGCAATCCCAGTTTGAGATTGTTTTACTGCCTAAGTTTAGTCTGGAATGAGAACTGCAGTGGAACTGGTTTGATTTTCTCATTATGGGAAACAAACTGAATGAATGGTATTAAAGTTAAAGGTCAGACTATATGCAGAACATTGTTTTGTTGTTGTTTCCAGAGTTTACCTTCATCCATTGCACCTGTTGCATATCAAAGTGCACAATGAACCTTCTCAAATATCATCCAAAACTATTTAAATGTGTTGCAAAAGTCTTCACAGTGCTATCAGAGGTACTTAAACACACTGAAAGCATTATGTTACATTTGCCTCAGAGGTATTGGAATCAGAATTAGAATAGTTTTATTGCCTAAAAGTGCATTTTTACAGGTGCGTGTGTGTGTGAAGGTACATTCCTTAAATTAAGCTGTTATGAAAAAGTCAGAATCTAACATTGCATGCTAGTCATGGTTTTTTTGGAAGTTCTGACTTAACTTACAACTTCTGTGCTGTTTTTGTTCGACTTGAACATATTTTGTTCACCAGTTTCTGCTGTGTTGATTCACTTTGGAACGTTACACTATTTTTCTCTGTTTCTCAGATAGTACAGTAATTTGAGGAGGCAAAAGGACAGCCGGCCTCTGCAGCCTGTAGGACAAAAGATGATGAGATAGGCCAAAAACAGAAATCAAACCCATGCAGGACTCTGCCAGGCATTATCACTGCATTTGTGTTATTGTGTCCCATTTCTGGTGTGAAATCTGTTTGTGAGGTGACTCTAACAAGCAGTGTTTATTTCAGGCTCCTATCCGAGATTCTGAAGGAGACAAGCGAGGACATTGAGGAGATTGAATATTTAACCGACGGCTCCTGGCGACCCATCAGAGATGACAAGGAGAGGGACCGGGAAAGAGAACGCAGCAACACACCAGAGTACCCTGTTGTTGACATATGTAAGTGTGCAACACTGGTTATTTTATAACTGTGGTCTGAATATTTGTCATAATCAGTGCCAACATTAGTCTCTCATTGAAACAACCCTGTGGTGAAGAAGCTTTCAGATCCTGTACTTAAGCAGAAGTATAAATACCACATGATTCCATGTACATGAAATGAACTGTATGTAGATGTTATTTCTGAAATGTACTTAAAGCTGCAAAACCTGAAATCAGGTGGAACAATGTCAGTATTTGAAAATATATACCTTTGCCTTTTACAGCTTTCTTCTGTCTGTCCAAAACAAGACCAAATATAAAGATAGATGGACCTGATGTTGTGTCATGTCTTTGAAGGAAAAACACTTTTTTAAGCTTACTTGTCAGGATGGTTAAAGCTGCGTCCAGGTCGTCTCCGAATCATTAGATGGATTTTCAGCAGTCCAGAAACACAGAAAACAAATACAAGCACATGTCATGTCCTCTCAGACTACTTAAATTACAATATGCAGAAAGAGATTTAGCTGAACGATGCTTGAAACTATCAAGCACCACAGCTTTAAGATGAAAGTAACAAGAAGCCATCATGCAGTAAAATTTTCCTTGTCCACATTTTATTCAATTCATTATAGATCATTATTTTGGATTGTGACCATTGAAGGTTTTTAAAGAGGTTTGTTTTTTCTCTTAAGTCAAAAAATTTTTTCAAATGATTAGAAAACACTTAAAGCTCCAGTTTGTCAAAAGTGACACATTGGGAGAGTTTTTGACTAAGGATCTACAGCAGTCAGATAAATGTTGGGGATTAAAAACTACATCACATGTGTTGGGGTAGAAACACAAAGTACAAAACAGTGGAGTACTTCTAATTTGTGCCTGAGTGTGACACATGGTCACATTCCTCCCCTAAAAATGCTTCTGTGTGTCCAGGCATTCCCGAGGCAAACGGTCATTCACCGGCCCACAGCAGCACCAGTCTGACGGGCAAATCTGGAAGCGGTTCTGTGGGGGTGTCGGGAGTCACAGGAGGACCCGCTGTTGCGCCAGGAGGAGGCGCAGTGGTAGATCTGACTCTTGACTCCTCCTCTGAGGAGGAAGGGGGAGGGGCCGGAGGAGACAGTGAGGACACTGAGGACAGCGCCGACAGTCCTGCCCCGAAAAGGGGCCGATACAACTACGACAAAGACCTGGTCACTGCCTACTGACCCCGCAGTTCTGTCCCCTCATTGACTGACACACACACAGAGACAGAGAGACAGGGGGCTTCAAACCTGAGGACAGGAACACAGTAATCCACTAGATGCAATGACCTTCCCTTTTGTCCAAACATCGGAGCCTTTTAGCAGCTCTGATTTCTATCCAGACAACACAAACACACACTCAAAACAAGCACTGTTAATGAATCTTCAATCTAGAGCGATTAGGATTCCCGTTTGTACTGTACACCACTGGAAGCAACTCTTAACCCATTCTGGCCAACTGTCACCCTGCAGTGAATATCTGTACCGTCCTGCCTCTGCTAAAGAGACTGAATGGATCCAACCCCCCCTCCTCCCCCTCTCCTCCTCTCTCCAGATTCTTCCCTCTTCACCATGCCATCTCTCTTTGTATTTGACTTGGAATTACAGGCTCTTTTAGCCGTGGGCGTTCGATGTTTGCGTCTCTGATTTTTGTCACGTTTGTGATGAACAGGCAAATTGAAAATGGGGTCACCTCAGCAGTTTTTGGTAAAAGGTCAAAAACAACAAATGGAAAAAAAACGAGCAATGAATATTTTGGGAGAACTAGGTAGAAATTTTTCTGGAGTGTGATTGCAAAATTAAACCTTGTGATATTATTTCTGGTTTTTCTTCAGAGAATGAATTCAAAAAGCTTGAAAGGGGTTTTCAGGAATTTATCCTTTTTAATTATGAAAGGGCAGAACACAATACTGGCCTCAGTGTGTTGATGCTTTCCATTTTTATTTTGTCCTTTAGATAAAGAGAACCTACCTCAGTCATAAAAAAAAAAAAAAAAACTTAGCAGACTGACCAGAGAGTAGCTTAGAAAGAAGAGGACAGAGGAATGGAGTCTTTCTGAAGCCAATTTTACACTGGAGATTTTGTTTTCCTGCTTTTTTTCCTCGTTTTATTCTTTTATTCCATCGTTCGTGCAGCTCTGTACCCTCTAAAGCAACAAAATCATTGTTGAAGGTGAGTTCTTTATTGGTATGCAGCCTCTCTACGGGTGTCAGTGGTCTGAAAACATCACAGGTGGATCTGTACCACCCTGTAAAATGTTCTAGGGCTGTATTAGCATTGTGGATAGATGTAACTCAGCAAATGAATTACTGTATGGCAGCTGTGCCAAAGCAGATTATTTTAAGAATTCACTTAAGTGGACAGGATAGGACATGATTTTGGTGCCTTTTTCTGTTTAACGGTAAAGACTGGAGGCCGTTGCTTTAAGGCTAGCTGAGCTGGCAGCAGGTGATACCCCAGTTCCAGAGAACGTGTTTTTCTTTGATTTAGTCCATTCCCCCCGCTGAAGTGTAGGTTTCAGAAGTGCTGCCTTCCTCCCATCATTTCCCTCTCTTAAAGTATTTATTTAACTACACAAAATTTTCTTAACAGTTTGAAGTCAATCCTCATAACAGTTGGCAATGGTTCCGTGTCGACGGGAGCTACCGGTTACATAAAGAAGTCCCCCTCTGCTCCCGGAGTTGTAATTGTCTGGGCTTTTTTCCTTTTTTCTGTTGACGGATGTTGCTTTTCCGAAGCACCGTTCAGATTACTCAGCTGCGTTGCGTTCAACACGTCTGGCACAATGAAACTTAATGAAGTGTCAATAAGTGCAACCCCACCTAGCTTAAGTCATTGATTGGATTACAAATCGTCCTGTCTCAGACAAGCGGAGGCGTCTCAGCCAACAATCCCCCTCAGCCTCCTTCCTATGTAGATAAGGTCATATCTATTTGCTGGAATAGAATTGGACTTTAATTGCTACATGCTGTAGGCTCACAACTAATATTCCTCTGCACTTGCACTAGTATTGTCAGTATGTGACGGCGACTGCTCAGTACAGGAAGCTCAGGCTGGATGTGCTGTCTGCAGGAGGGTCATCCACTTCGGTTTGATAGATGTTGATGTGTTGTTAGAGCTCTTTGCACTTTGTCTGATACTTCATCCCCTGTTTTCACTTTAAAGCCATCAGATAGTGGGTATTAAACAAGGATTTCTGACCGCCATGGCCAGTTCTCCTCAACCATCTCATGCACAAGATTTAGAAAATGTGAAAGTAGAC
>JAPTYQ010000019.1:25991222-26001820 GCA_029814465.1 Ostorhinchus cyanosoma
GATAGATAGATAGATAGATAGATAGATAGATAGATAGATAGATAGATAGATAGATAGATAGATAGATAGATATTGTTTTTTTTTTAACCTTAACTTCAAACAAGACATTATGAACATTATGTTTTTCTTCTTAATGATGTCAGGCTGACAAGTACCTGAGACCAACATCAGGAGTAAGGCTGTTAATAGGACTAGACTTAAATTAGTTACAGCCATTAAAGATGACCTTAAGTAAGTCTTTAGAAGCTTTTAAAACATTTACCAGTGTCACTGAAAGTGACTATCAACAGTTTGATCACTTCCAGATTTATCGATTCAGTGCATTGTAAGTTTGATGAGAGCAATTAGGTTTCTTCACTTCACTTAATGATTTAAGTATTTATTGTTTCAACTTAAATGTTCAGTACAGCAGATACCTATTTTTTAATTAAGTCAAAAATTTTGTCCAATTCATTTATTGAATCACAATGTTTTTTTCCAGATTTTTTAATATATTTTTTTAGGCTGATTTCTCAAACATAAATAAAAACACCCCGTCCATCCTTTTGCCTTCTTAGTATGTTATGATGTAAACAACTTAAGTACACAGAAGATAAAATGTATCTCAAGTGATATTTAGTAAAATTCTCAGTAGTGACTATAATTGTCTAAATTCTTTAATTACAATCATGTGATTGTAATGTGTATGTACTGAGAAAATTAGGAATTTAATGCATTAAAAGTTGATTTAATGCACACTGGTAAGATAATTATACGTATTAATGTATTACTTTGATCTCTGTATAAGTAGTTAAAGTTAAAGCGCACATTAACATTTCAGCAGTTGTTGTAGCTGCTACTAAATTATGCCTTGGCCTGATTTGTTGTTTCTGGTATGAGTCATAAAATGTATGCATTAGGGAACCTCTACCGTATTACAGGAATGTCCTCCTCATTTAGCAATAATACATTGTAGATGTTTTGTTTTTATGGGTGTTTGTTGTGGGTAACATAACAACTGCCATTCCTTCAGTATTAGTGGTGGCTAGATTTTGCTTTTGTTTTTGTGGCAACAAGCTGCGAATCAGAGTATGCAATTGTTCAAAATGTGACCATCGCATTTTTATTTATTTATTTTTTGAAATGCAGCATTAGCCTTTAATTTTCTACTAAAATTACCCTTCCTTCTTTAAACAGGCTGAAACATAATAACAAAAAGAATCAAGTATGCTTGTAATCTTGAATTCTGATTTTATTTTTTTTTTTTCATTGGTGAAACCGTTTAAAATACTCCACATTAACTAGACCGGCTCCAATTTTCCCCTGTACTTTTGCAAATTTAATTAATTGTCTGCACGCTTTTTCCTCCTTCTCCAACACATAAACAACATAAGATCTTGAGCACGCTCACTACAATGTAGGCCATTATTTGGGAATATCACGAGCAGCTGATCATAGAAATTTGTAGCATCAAAAAACAGAGGCTTCGTTAAAAAAATCTGATGCTTGGTAATCTTTGCATTTGGAGAAAATTGCAGATCACACCATAGCAAAGTCAGAAGCAGAGATCAGAACCATGGATGTGTGTTATGAAGTGGTCAGGGCTGCGTGGTGCTGTACAGTGAAGTTTCAGAGTGCCACAGGGTCGGTGGTATGCTAGAACAGAGTTGTCTGTGAGCTCAGGCGGTAATTACAGCCTCTCCGATGTGATTATACAGCAGCCGCGCCCTGCTGACCCCTCCCTCCGTGTCTCCCTCCATCTTTCTCCCACTCTTTCATGCCACTTCTGTCTCCGTCACTCCGTGTATGTCCTTGGATGGTGAGGGGGGGGGTCATACGCCACAGAAGGCAGATTGCAGGCCTCTGCTGTACTCCATTATTTTAGCAGGATGTTTTTCAGTGATGAGATGGATGTGTGGAGTTCTGGACGTGTTTATAACAGGGACTCTGCAAGAGTTGTTGTTGTTTTCTTTCTTTAGATGCACCAGAGACCAGTGATGTAAGATGTACTCGCAGCCTTTACTTATATAAAAGTGCTGATACTACTTTGTAGTAATATGCCGCGGCAACTAAAATATCTGCATTCTAAGTATTATCGGTAAAAAATAAATAAATAGTAGTTGTACAGTAAGTGGTCCCTGTCTGTGTTACAGTAGTACACATGTTTTAGAAATTCTATTAATGCTACATCTGTGTATTTTGTGCTTTATTGTTTTATGTGTTCATGGTTGAACTACAACTGCTACTACTTTATATTGTTTAATTTAATCCGTATCAATGCATCAGATTTTATAAGCTCATCATAGAGTTGCTGTCCTGTGAGACTCTCATATCTCCCCCAAAAAAATCAACTTTTAATAAGCTCAGATAAACAGGCCTGTTTTCAGTTTTATGGCAATGTATTTCTTTTTTATTACTTGAGGAGGCTTTTAAAGAGTATATTTGGAACAAAAGAAGATCATTTTGGAAATTCATTAATGAATAATACTTCATCCTTCAGTTTATTGCAGACATTAATAATCAACACATTTGGACAGGAATAGGATGACAAATTATTATCTGAAAAGTAACTAATAAGTAATGCAGCCAATGTTGTGAAGTAAAAACTACAATATTGTTTCTGAAATGTAGTGGAGTAAAAATGAGTAAAAGTACTTCAGTTGTCTACTTGGCAGCATTTTTCTTGCCACACAGTCTGTTTTGGTCAAAGATATATACCAGGGGTCATTTTCACAGACACATTAAACTTGTAGTAAGAAATCATTGCCTAAAAGTGATTTCGGAGAATTGTGTTAGCTAAGAAAGGGCAGTGAGGCTCAGTGAGGAGTCAGGATTTACCTTGTTGCTACGTATGACCAATTGTTTTTAAAGTTGAGAATGGTTGATTACAGAAGAAAAAAGGAAGAAAAAAGGAGAAGGTACTTCTGATAATGAACAGTCAAAATGTTAGGCATAATCAAAATTTATTACCACAACCTACACTGTTTCATATCCTCCTACGACCCAGCAATACATTTTTGTTCTCTGTAGGGGACAAAAGTTTGACAGTTTGACTTAAAAAATTCTGTCCATTGCAAAGGACATTATATTAAAATAAGTAAATATATACAAATAATTTTAAAATGTATTTGAAAAAAAACCTCTTGTATTATGCAGTTTCCAATCAAGACAATTTTTGAATGTAAAAAAGCAAAAAAACAAAATCACTTTCATGGGTCTCAGGAGGATATAATGATCATCTTTAAACCTGGGTCTACCTGCCAGAGATTTTATAGATTTGAAATTTTTATGATTTTTTTTTTATACAGTCTCACAGTTTGGTTTTTGAGCTTTAGTTTAGTTTTAGTTTATTTTAATCATTGCATTACATGCCATTTTTATTTTGAGGCATTGGTTTCATAGTTTTAGTTTTAGTGAGTTTTTTTGGCAGTTGTGGGAATCTTTGATTTATAGGAGCTGAAAAGGGCTAGGATGAAAAATGACACAGAATATAATGACGAATGATCTTATGTTGTGGAAAACCATTTTATTTTTGTGCACCATGAACCATTAATAAAGGGGGGAATTAAAAGAAAGCTGATTTTACCTGCAACTCTATGTTTTAGTTTGTTTTTAGAATGGAATCACATACTTCATTGGAACTTTTGAAAACTGTCTTTTTGTGTTTTTGCAGCAAGTTTAAGGTTTGGTCTTACTTTTCATGAACTATAATAACCCAGCCCCCTATGTGTCTTCTCCTGCCATTAGAAAACCTTAAGCCATGTAAAACTCCTCCATGCTCCTGACCTTTTTCAACCTTCAATGCTTATTTATGACACTGTGTAAATCTTTACAAGGATCTACTCTCAACATTACCGGAAAATATAGACCACTCCCATCATTCTAAGAATTTTCCCAGAATTTCATCACCTGAAGCAGCTCCTTACAGTAGGAATCCTGGACTGCAGTGTGGAGTAACTTCATACTTATACTCAAGTACTCTCATGGGTTATTAAAAGCATAGGAAACAGTCAGAACTAAGTGTTAAGTCTTGGTGACAGATGAGACACAGCATGAAGGAGATTCTTGGTGAAAACTTAAGTACGTATTTGTGTTTCTGTGCTACATAGATGTCAAGCCCTCCAACATCCTGGTCAACTCTCGCGGTGAGATCAAGCTGTGTGACTTCGGTGTAAGCGGCCAGCTCATAGATTCCATGGCCAACTCCTTTGTTGGAACCCGCTCCTACATGTCGGTGAGTCAGCTCTTCACTCCTGCGCCCCCACCCCTTTTCCTCTGGCCCTATCCCCACTTTCCTTCTTCTCTTTTCTCACATTGCTCTTGTTCACTGGCCCCGCCCTCTCCCTTCCCTTCCTTTCCTCTGGCCCTCCCTCACTCCCCTGCCAAGAACCGAGGGCTGTGCCCAGGAAAGGGCTCTTTGGCAAAGAGGTAGGTAACTGTGCTCGCTCTTTCTCATCCTTCTTTCCCCCCTCACTCTTAGACACCTGGTGGGTGCACTGCTGAAAGCCACTCGTCTGTCCTACCCTATTCTCTTTCCCACCCCCCCAATCTAAGCACCAGTGGTGTAGCAACACTTGCCCTTTCATCATAAATCCCAGCACACACCTGTCCTTGCCCCCCCTTCCAGAACTAAAACAGTCCTAAGCTTCTTCTCGTTTCCTGCCAAACCCTCCCACCCCTCGTGCCCCGTCACACCCAGCCTTTCCTTGCCATAACACCCCACTCCTCCACTTCCTCTGCCCAGCCCTCTCTCCTGCCTGGCATCTTGGCTCTGCCTGCTCCGTCTGACGTAGATGGTGTGTTTCTCAACAGCCGGAGAGACTGCAGGGCACTCACTACTCGGTTCAGTCTGACGTGTGGAGCATGGGTCTGTCTCTGGTGGAGCTGGCGATTGGCCGCTACCCTATCCCCCCACCAGACGCCAAAGAGCTAGAGGCCATCTTCGGACGCGCTGTGATGGACGGGGCAGAGGGTGAGCCTCACACCAACATGCAGAGGCCCAGACCACCAGGCAGGCCTGTGAGCGGTAAGCTAACACACAAAGCAATTTCTTGATTATTCTAATTTATTCAGATTAATTGTAGTTATTTATCTCATACGCTTCTTTTACAGGACATGGGATGGACAGTAGACCTGCCATGGCCATTTTTGAACTGTTGGACTACATAGTGAATGAGGTTTGAGAAAATGCAGACCATTATCACTGTCCACACATTCACACTTTATTTCTTAGTTTTATTCTTTCTTATATGTAATTATCTGATTCCTCCTCAGCCACCTCCGAAACTGCCACATGGCGTCTTTACCAATGACTTCCAAGACTTTGTGACAAAATGGTGAGCAATGTCAACAAAGATTTTACAGTGAGCTGTTAAATAGAGGCACCATAATTTTATCTGCACTTCTACAAAAAGTATCATGATTACATCACGCAGAGGGGTGTGAATCACTACACACTCAAGTTTCTGTACTTGTCATGACACATTAGCAATGTTGGCCTTGTGACATGAACATGAGATAGTGTGTAGAAAACCCATAATACTCAGTTCACAAAGTAATATATCTTCCTCTAAAGGTTTCTAATTATTTCTTTTTTTTTTCATTTTATTTATGGCTGCAGTTTGATCAAAAACCCAGCTGAGAGAGCAGATCTGAAGATGTTGATGGTAGGTTTTCGTTTCTCTAGCAGTTTGATTACAGTGTTTGTTAACTTTAATGGTGATAGTACAAATTGTTTCTATTATTTTTTTCCTCCCTCTTAGAGCCACACATTCATCAAACGATCGGAGGTGGAGGAAGTGGACTTTGCCGGCTGGTTGTGCAAAACCATGGGCCTGAATCAGCCCAGCACTCCTACCCGCGGCACCGAGTGAACAGGCTCCCACTGCCCTAAAACACCACTGGGTCTTGCTTGCATACACACACATATACTGTTCATATATGTACACAAGCCACCACACACATTGGCACTTTTTGCATCATGCTCCTGGTTAAAATGGTTTTGGCTTCCCCTCATTTATTTTTGACGTCACCAGCAGGACCCGTTGATCCATTGTACTGTAAGACCACAGCTTCACCATGCCAGTGTCAGGAGTAGCCACAGCTCACTTTTCCACACCGCTACAGAGGATGTAAAGCACTTAAGAGCTGCCAGTGTGTCAGCTGAATTTGCATTGATTGAGAAACTTCTTTTGTATTGTTGAATATTCTGTATTGATCTTTTCTATGGCGACCATTGATGGCTTGTGTTATTTTAATAAATCAACTGCTGTGGTGAAATGTTTGACTGAAAATGACAGCGGGAAATTGAAACACATTATCAGCTTGCAAATTCTAAACCTGAGTCGGTTTTATTGACAAGAAAAAAAGTAGCTATTTTGATTTTCTAAGCCCTTTTCAAACTTATTCCAGCTAAAATGGTCCCAGCAGAAACATCTGGGATTTCAAGACCAACATGCTTTAACATTTTCACTTAATATGAGATCGGTTGTAAAGATCATTTTGTGGACAGTTCACATACCAAAGAGGGTACTCATGACTACTAAAGTTTTTCGATGCCTAATTCAGTTTTTGGTATTCACATTCATGGACTGTATATCGGCGCACTCCAAATGTTGACATCTATTATTTTCAGTCGGTGAAAAGGACTGATGGTTGACCCTGTTTCCTCAACATTACATCCTGTACTGTGTGTGTGTGTGTGTGTGTGTCTCAAATTTGAGGAAGCATGTTCCATGGAGGCCTGATATACATTAGAATGTGTTTACCAATAAAGAGAAAACGATGATCAGATGTATTCATGGGATGATATAGCATGGTTTATTATCTTTCTAATACTGTATGTGTATTTTATTTACCAAGATCATGATGGGGATGATTAGCTGGTGTTTTTATCAAAAGCCTGAATCTCTGCAAATGTCAATATGAAATCTCAATCACATTGACTAATTCAATGTTTGTTTTTTTTCCTTGTTACTCGTCTGTACTTCCCCCTGAAGTGTATTTGGTTATGTTTTCACTGTACTGCTACCTGTGGCACTCCAAGCTTTCTCTTGGGACTTTAACCTAGAGTTCTGCTTTTGGAAAAGATTTGGGTTGAAATACTGTTGAAAGTCTTTTTCTTATTTAACCAATATAAGTGTATTAAAAAGGACAAACCAACTTCATGAAAGACTTCAGATACACTGAAGCAAATGTCTGAAGTTGTGCAAAAGGTTTCACTGAACATTTTAACCCAGGTCAGTGTTGGTCACATGGTGGTGGTGGTGGTGGTGTTACTTGCTAGCCTGCCTTCTTGCTAGAGCTCTTGTATTCTCTCTGCTTATGGCTGCCCTTTCTTATTCCCCAAAATGTGCATTCGTTCTTAGCAAAAATGAATGCATTGTCACTTGTATGTGTAAAAAGCTATATACAAAATTACAGGAGTACTATTTTGCAGTCTTAATATACAAATTTTTGATTTATGTAAATGACAAGGGAGAAGAGTCATTTTATTATAATATAAAAATGTGTTGGATATGGTTATAATGTATAAAAAGATTAAAATAAAACTTATTTGTGAATGTACTTTTAAGTTGGTGTTCATTTTACACAGAAAAAGTAAAATCAATCCTTAATAGGTTTTTTTTGTCAGCATCAAAAAATTTTTTGTTGGAATATCAAATTACCACAAACATTGTGATGAGTACTTTGACCTCCATTTATTTCTGTGGCTGTTATATAAATGGTTAAAAATTTAGGCAGGACAACATTTCTTTGTTACTTTTTCCCATATCTACCCTACAAATGATAATACATAGACGTTATAATAAAACGCAACTTTTACTAAGTTGGGCATAAATAAACTCTCCAGAACAAGGAACTGGTGGTAAACTATCAACTGCCAATTAGGTAGTTGAGCTAACGGAGTAAAGTGATGGTTTAGAAAGTGATAGATGTGGCACGGAAAAGTTGAATACGAATTTGCTGTTCAATAATAAGTGGTCTTATCAAAATACATCCTATTTTCAGTCTTATATTCTACGTGATGTCGAACTACGTGTCTGGAACTTTAACAGGTAAGCTAACGGCTAACGCGGGTAAGTCAGTGCTAGTGGCGTTATCCACAGTAGACCAAAAAAAAGGCCGTAGTCTTAATGAAGTGGTTGGAGATGTTTAAGTTTAACCACCTGCTTAGTCACATTAACTTTTCCAGATCCACATGTAGGGTACAAGTGGAGCAGGATGGACTGAAAGGCGAACATAACTGGAGTCTACAGACTGTCTACACTGGTTATTTTAAAACAGAGTAGACGACTTCTGTAAATAAAGTGTATTTATTTTAAATGATATATCATAGTGGTTTCAGTTTACTTATACTAGGATTTATCCACCTGCATCCTCTTCACTTCTCATCTAAAATTATAATGAGTGATGACAGGACCCGGACAAATACTACGATTTATTGGAGTTTGTGAAGTTTGAAGGCTGTATAACCCGTTGTTCAGTCAGTGCTGAACAGCGCCCTCTAGACACAGTGTTTGTTAATGCCTCTCCCTTCCAGCAGCTCCTTGATTCCCCTGCATGGTGATCCATGCAGTACCAAGTCACAGTGAAGCCCTGCTGCACTGTGGGACACGACTCCTGTGAGACTGGAGGTAAAAGGCAGCTGTTTACAGGCAGGGACACTGTCAAAGGTATACCCTCTACATGTGTGTAAAATAGAAATCTCTAAAGTGCACTTCGAGGTATGTTGGGATGATTTATGGCAGAAGAATAATCAAATGCATCTTGTGCTCCATCCCACTCCGTGGCACAATGGCTGGCTTGCATTCATTGAGGGGGTGTGTGGGTGGGTGGTTGGAAGTGGCGCAACATCAAGTGCAGGAGCTGTAAATTTACACATGGGAACTTGCCATTCCTGACAGTAGATAAGGCACTTTTCAACCTAGTAACGTCTTCTGTGATGTCTCACCCGTTGGTGCTTGGCAGGTATTATGTTCAGAGACAGGGCCGCGCCAGAGAGTAACAGGGGGGTTGCTGGCAGCCCCTACTCTATGTACTGGAATGTGCCAAGGCTTGCTTTTGGGGTGGGACACCATGACCTCAGGCAATAGGATGGGTGGGTGCGACTCGACTCACATAGAAAAGGAAAGAAGTTGTAAGAGATGAGGCGGGTGAGAACAGACAAGAGTTATAACTCTGTTTAACCTCACACCATTCACCTGAGGGTCCACAGTGCGACGTACTGACAGTAAGTCATTGTAAAACAGCACAGTGGGAAGGCATGGGTTAATGATTTGTGTCATATCTGATTGATTTTATGACTTTGACAACTGTCCACTTTTGCGCGCAAAGAATTTTCCACTTTACTTTTGCTTTACAGAGAGAAGAGGCAGTGGGTGAATGCTGTTTCTTTAAGAGAGAGGGAGAGAGAGAGTGAGAGCGAGAGAGAGAAAGGGAGGGACCTCTTTGCCCTCCAGAAACCAGGAAGGGAATTGAGTTGATCTGCTGCTGCTTGGTTAGCGCATACGGGGCTTTAAGCTGCACAACAGTGAGAGGGAGAGAGAGAGCTCCGAAGAGGAGGAGAGGAGAGGGCTGAGCTAACCCACAACAAGCACCACCACGGCCATCGCAGGTGAGCTAAAGGCACCCTGCCATCCCTTAGCTGTCTGCCCTGGGCCTGTCGACCAGAGGGGAGCAGGGCAGAGGAGGAGAGGAGAGAGAGGGAGGAATGAGGGAGGGGGACAGAAAGGAGAGCAGGGTGGGGGGGTTGGCCGGAGAGGAGAGGAGAGGAGAGGTGGGTCGCAGCAGTAGTCCCTAGTCAAGGTTCCTCTTTTTTTAATCCTCCTAAAGTACTTCCTCTGTACTGCCTTTTACCTCTGGGGAATCTTGAGATAAACTTTATAGGATGTGTTCAAGGCATTAACTTTTCAGGCAGGTGGAAGCACTTAGAGGGGGAGGAGGAGGGGTGGGGGCTCTCAAGAGAGGGTGGGGGGTACTGAACGAGAAGAGGAAGGAGGAACCAAAAATAATTCTATTGGAGAAGATACAAGCAATACCAACAACTTTTCGGGACAGTGGTGCTGGCAATACTCGGAGCAGGGCAAGTTGTGTACTCTGCACGCAAGGCATGTTATAGAGGCAGTGGATTGTTTGGAATAGGAGTAAGTCATAATTTAGGTCAGGAGTTTTAAGTGTGTCTGAAATGTCAGCTGAGTTTTAGCTGATGAAAGAATCTACCTTTGCTGTTTGGTTGTTTGCGTTGACAGTTGAGGATGAGATGTGTGTGCTTTTTTTCATACGAAGCTCGGCCCTGTTTGATGGCTGGTCTGTACTTTAATACCTGGCAGCCTGCTAGCAACATACTGTAGTGTATAATTCAGCCCAGAGTGCTTACGTTAGAGCAGGCTTGGAGATAGTGGGGGTGGTAGAGACAGTGAGAGCTGGGAACCGTAGTCCACAGCGAGAGCTGTAAAGCAGGTCAAATGGGGTTTCAGAACTCTATATCCCAGAGTGCCTTGCCCTTGGCCATCCAGGAAAGGGAACAGCCGCCAGCCTATCCCAACAAGGAGGTGTGGTGAGTGAGAAGCTGTCAAGCCAATGAGAGCAGGGGATGCAGAGCCCAGTTGTGGGCTGAA
>JAPTYQ010000019.1:26001831-26044433 GCA_029814465.1 Ostorhinchus cyanosoma
TGGGGTGGTAGTGGTGGTTGGAGGGGAGAAGGGGGGGGGTAGGTGTCTGTTTGTGTGGGATCAGGCAAGGGCTTGCCTGTATGACTAGGGCCACTCGCAAGTTTCCTGTCTGCTAAAGCTCTAGCCCTGCCCAGAGACGGAGGCAGCAGAGCTGGCCAGCAGGCAGGGGAGGCAGATAGGGGCCCGAGAAACATTTTCTGCCTATTTGGTAAGCACTCCAGAGATATCCACACACATACACATTCACAGGGTCTTCAGAGAGGAGAAGGGGAAATAAATACCATGGTGTGTGTGTGTGAAGAAGTTAGAGAAATGGGGTTTGATAGAGTTCAGAGTTCTTGACCCAGTTGCAGATAAAGCAGGGAATGGCAAATAGGTCAGTGCTGAGTGTAAGGTGCTGCACAGAACACTGCTCAGAGAAATAGTCTGTGTCTTAAACTTTTCATGGCATCACATGAACTTTTTAAACAATCTCATTTTGCATCTTTTCATCTTATTGAGGCTCAGTATTCTTTTAATGTCAGTGACTACTGCTGTGATTAAATGGCACTGCTGCTATTATTAGTGGAGTGAAAAGACGAAGGCAGATGCACATCCTGTACCGCTGCTTCTTTAGGGGTGTTAAAGTAATTCCATAAAAACCACTGCATCTAATGTTTGCTCGATGGTGGCAGTGTGACCATGCTGATAGCTGACAGAATACAGGTGGGGTTTTGAGTAATATTCGACTTGAGAAACCTCAGTATATGACACAGCTTCTTGCTGAAGGGGGGAAATATGTGACACATCTTATGACAACTGGATTTCACTGGTAGGGTAAGCTGCCTCAGCTAAGTCCATGTAATATTAAAATAAAACATAAGCTTTGGCAACTATGTGCTCTGTGGAGGAAAACTTGTGAATTTGCTGGTTTAAGTTCAGCTTTTCTCGGCTACACACACCATGGTCAATCTCATGACATCTTTTTCTTGCAGTCCATTCACCCACCCCCCTTTCTTCACTAGCATCTTGTTAAAAGCAGATTCTAATCTTGACTGTCATGTCCTGCTTGCATGTGGTTCATGGTTTAAAGACTTCACAGGAACCCTGACTGCATTACTTGATAACCAGATGCGTATTTTTTGGCTTTGCATACTCGCTGAACCCGTTTTTTAAGCGTGTGGGCATGGAGAGGGTACAAGAAGAGCACAGAACATGAAGACGCCCAAATGCTGGGAAAGTGTCTGGAATGCTTGTCAGAATGCAGCAGTAGGCATGATCAACAGCATTATTATTTTTTTTTCAGCTCAATGTCATAGAAAATATTAGTTACAGTAAATATCTTCCCATTGCTGCTTTCTGTACCCCTTCCTAGGTACCACTATGAAAGAAAAGTACGGTTAGTTCAAGTAAATTCCAGCATGAGGTTAAACTAGGACGCCATGTGTGTTTTTGTGCTTGAGTGTGTGCACTTTTCATGCATGCGTGTTTCGTCTGTGTTACCAACAATAGACTCCAGGGGAATTGCAGGGGACTTCAGTGGCTGTGGGCAGGTCCAAGACACCACCCATCAATTTGGCGGTGAGGCTGAATACAGTTTGATATTCCTGTATGTTTGTGCCTACACCACTATGGCCTGAAACTAGCAGGTTCAGACAGACTGAGAAGACAGGTTGCGTGATGTCGCCGTGGCAGTTTGAGGCTTTATTTTAGAGTGAAATGTTGGCTGTATACAGTACACTACATGTAACAGTCATTATGTTTGTTCAACCTTTTGTTTATGTGGTTAAATTATGTATTGTAGCCCAAATAGTTGAATCAAACAATTTTCTTTGGTGCTTGATGTAATTCCTGTAGTACTTTTGTATATCTGATATTTTTCTGCTGTTTGAGTAGAGTACCATATCAGCCTGTTGCTTGGTGAATGTAGCTTCACTTCCCCCTTATATTTGGTTCCCCTGGTCAGCTGCTCTGTATACCACAGCTTCCAGCCTGGTTAGGCAGACAGACAGACCCCTCTCTGTTGTTTTTCTGTTGTTGTGCTGAAGTCTAGGGGGAGTAAAGGGGCTTCTTCTGTTCTCTACTGGGACATTTATTATGGAGAGGCCAACACAACCTGATCAAATTAGAGTGGAGAGCAAGAGGCTCGGATTTGTCTTTTTTTTTTTTTTTTTTTTTTTTTCAGGGTGGGAGTGAAGCTAGACTTTTCACACTTAGACATTCAGAGTTTAATGATGTATTTTGGTGATGTTTTTTGTTTAATTTCAATGAAATGTAGAAAATGTGAATCAGCTGAAAGCTTTTTGGCTTTTTATCTACAGATTAACATTTTATTATTTTGAGAATACTATGCATTGTATTCAAGAGACCAGAACCTCCTTTTAATTAAGCAGAAAGGCTAGGAAGGGGATATGTGACCGGTCTGACACTGTCGGCATGTTGATTTAGTGAATTGGTTTGGGATGAAACAGGAGAGAAGATGGGTGGGTTGTATTAAAGGATAGCTAAGACACAGGGTGGGTCTGCAATGATTTGCCTCCTCAGCAGTGGAAAGGGGAAGTGGGTGAAGCGGTGGGTTCTGTGCAGTGCAGAGTCTGAGACAGAGATGGAGCAATGATGAGATGAGAGCGACAGATGAGAGGAAGAGGGAGAGAGAGGGAGGGTCAGACAGTAGGGACAGAGAGAGCGAACAAGCAGGGAGCTGGTCATCTGATAACAGAGTGGGTTCTGTTACACGCCTGCCACAGGCTCACAGGAAGTCCTCTTTCCCCCATCAGGCCGCGCATGCACACAGCGCTGCAGCCGGGGCACGCTGGGCCCTGCGGACTGACCAAGTGGCCAGCTTGGGTTCTGCTGGATGACGCTGAGTTGGGGTGTAATGCCTGTTTCTAAAGCCATGTGTAAGATTTTGTTACACTTCCTGGTTGGCAGCATGGCAGCGTTAGAGCCTCCTACTCAAGCTAAAAGGAACTCGGTCTGTGGATGTGGTTTTATTACACAGCAGTTTGAGAAACATTTCAGTCTCAATAGCATGTGCTCTGTCACTCATGTACTGTCACTTTTATTACAAAATGAGATATTGAACAAACTGACAAAACCAAACTAAAATTAAAGGCTAGTGTATTGATATGGAGAATTTCAGTTTTGTTTTTAATATTTTGTCTTTTCATTGCAAATATTAGAAAACTTGTCAATTGCAGGCATAAAATTAGAAGATAATATCGCTCTGATACATTGTTGGCAACAATTAAAGTGTAACTTAAGCAAAAAGTAAATATTAAATAAAAGTACCCCTTCAAGATTTCATTACAGTGTTTAGTTTTTTCCTGTGTGATCTTCAAAGTAATAGTTTACCTGTTTGATTAGATAGAAATTATATTATGTGGCAGCACAATCTTTGATATGGAGATCACAAACTCCTGCTTGCTTTC
This sequence comes from Ostorhinchus cyanosoma, assembly GCA_029814465.1. Lineage (NCBI taxonomy): Eukaryota > Metazoa > Chordata > Actinopteri > Kurtiformes > Apogonidae > Ostorhinchus > Ostorhinchus cyanosoma. The sequence continues at coordinate 26,005,242 of JAPTYQ010000019.1, forward strand.
TCACATGAAACTTTGGCCCACTTGTTTGTGGTTACCTTTCCTCTTATTTATGCAGGTTACACCAGGTAACTGAAAGAAAGCCGAGTTTATCATTGACATCTGAGCCAGATTCCTAGGCCACCATAGGCTCACAAGTTATGAGCGAGCTTGTGATCTTAACACCCTGCCTCACCCACTACCTTTTCACTGGCTTTGTGTCTGTGTTTTGGCAGTGCTTCCTGGTTAGCGTCTAGTGAAAGCAGCCAGGCCCTAGCCTAGCCCAGCCCTTGCAACTGCAGTTTTATCAGTTACTCGCCCTCTTCCTGCTCCATTCCCAATATGACCAATCAGGTTTCCTTCCACTACTGGCAGCAGTGAGTCACTTGGCCACGGTGCTCCTTTTAAAATCTACTTTTCCAAGGAACTGCCACCCCCTCCCCACTGTGATCAGCAGTATCCTCCTGGTTCAACCTTGAACCTTTTTGACTTGAGTGAGGTGATTCCTATGCAGCAGGGTGAGTTCAGCAGAAGTGTTGCCATTAAAGCCATTTGAGATGGTGAATGGAATGAGGACAGGACGGGCATGAAAGACGGTGATGATGGGATCACAGATGAGAGCAAAGGGCCGACTAAATGTTTTGTCTCGTTGTCCGGAATGAATTCTTCGGATAGTAAGTAGCAAGACCCTGAATAAACGGAACCTTCACCTGAGTAAAACTGTGTGAAATTGCTCTAGTGCAAAAACCCCCCAGTAAACTAACAACGCTTTATATGGTGTTATTCAGTTGACAGTAGGAAGGTACTGTGGCCCATATATAATATTCTTGAATTAAGTGATTAATGGCATTACATATTAGTTATTACAGCCCTCTTTGCACCTTTTTGCAGATGCATTATTATAGACTGTTCACATATTCTGTGCAAAAGTACATTTTTTAAAAGATGATGATAGATTGTAAGGCTTCAACATTTACTTAAAATTTAATTTGTATCTCTGAAACTTTTTTGCTGCAAAAAGGTGTCCAGTACACTATTTGTTTCTTTAGTGTAATTTACCTTAGAAACATCTGGGGTTACACAGGGTTAACAGTTTGTTCCTTTGTATTAAGGAATGACTGGTATGTGTCAACCAAAGACAGAGATACTCTGGGAGTGGAAAGACTGCAGTCCTTCCATTGATGATATGTATCATGCAGAATAAAACCACTTTTACTATTCATGTACTATGTTAATGACAACCAAATTGGGTGTGACTGCCTTGGCAAAGATATTAGGAACACACACGCGAACACAACACTCAACTGAAAAAACAGTCAAACTGAAACTGCTTTACACAAGACCGTTGTTAGTAGTCTCGTCCCCAAAGCATCATTTTGATATCTGCTGCTGCTGTTTATAGATATTTGTTAAAAACTTGAGGAACGTTATAGATGCAATGGAGGTGATGAGCGCAGGGATGGGACGGGTGAGTTAAAGTGGTTGTTTGACTTGCAAAGCAGGCCCGGGAGCTCATGGACTGGGCATTGAGAGAAGGCTCTTTCCTGGAAGTAGAATGTCAGGTACGCGGACAGCTGGTGCGCTGCTTTGTGCTGGGCTGCGGGCCTTGTCACCCACAGGCATGAATTAGTGATAAGGAATGTTTCAAGCCATGAGGAGGTGTCAGGATCAGGTTTGTTGCACTGTTTCCTTTTTCTTAGTTCTCTTTGCGGGGTTATTTGAGGACAGGTGGCTCACGCACGTCGAGGCGTCCCTCCATGCTTTGTTGGCACTGAAATGAGTGTGTGTGTATGTGTGTGTTTATCTCCTTTCAGCTCAACGTCTTTACCGCACAAAGCTGTGGCCCAGGGTCACAGGGTACGGGGGATAACACATACGCAAGCTTGCAGCAAAGCCTAGTGTAGTGCAGGTGCTGTGCGACTATGTAAGAGAAAAGGAGGTTGGCTCTTGACTGGATGGGCTCACAGAGATCTATTTCCACCTGTGAAGGACATGACCGGTAGCCATGTGGTTGCCCTTTCTCTTGCTCTTTCTTCCGTCTCCATCTCACTCTGTACTCTCTCTCTCTCTCTCGCTGCCTCTGCTTCCCGTGCCATCTCTCTTTGTCTTTGCCCTCGCCTCCCTCCCCTCCCTCAGCATATTCAGATGAGGGGTTGGATAATAAAATTTGCTCATGCCATGTCTGACAGTCTGTTTTCATCAGAGCTTTGTGAAAGACATTGGCAGTGTTTGTAGAGGCTTTGCGGTCAGCTGCGTATCAAAATTGAATCAAGTTAAGGGAGATGTAGAGTAAGAAGCAGATGAACCGTTTTATCATTTGCCAGTAATGAAACAAAACAATTCCTTAAAGTATTGCCTGTGTTATTTGACTGTACAAATATCTGTTTGACTATTTTATTTCTTGTAATGTTTTACCTAAATGTAAACAATCACTGACCCACTTAAAGGATCATCATACGGTGGAGCAAATGTCTGCTCTCTGCCTCCTGCCTGCCTCTCTAGAGGTCTCTTTAAAGGCTTTACCTAACTCTGACCTGTGGGCAGAACTGACATGTTGCCAAACCTGTAGGTGTGGAGACGCTTAGGCGTTGCTTCAAACAGCAGAGAACAGAACAGAACAGATCGGAGAATCAAAAAATGGTGCAGAACATAAGGGAACAGGTAGGAAAGAGGAGAGGCAGCCAGGTTAGGCAGGTTTGGTAGTGGGGTGTTACGTGCGAACATACCAGGAGGCAGATCCAAAGGAATGTCATTTGAACGCCTTGTCTCTTTGAGAGCAACATACTCAATGCATCCTCCAACTATTGAGTTGGCCCCCCCACCCCACCCGATTCACCCCCTGCTGTTTCTCCCTGGCAGATGGAGCAAGGCGGAGGGGGAGTAGTTGGGGTGGATGTCCTATATGTGTGCTTATGTGCATGTTTATTGCACATTATTGATGTTTTTGTGATGTTACAGTATTTGCTTGTGGGTGTGGGTGTGTTAATAGAGAAATTGAGGATGGCTTGTTCTGCCGAAACCCCCCTCCCACTGCACAGGCTTCAGTCGATCATTTTAATCTCCCCCCACACGTGAGCAAGGGGACAGCCTTTCCTGAAACTTGGCACACAGTACAGGGTGGGGTAACCAGCTCAGACCGGATTGACAACCTCCCTTTTTAATACTGTTCCCTCGCAGCTTGTTGCGTGTCCTCTTCCTACTCCTGTGGAGTTTTTTCCACAGGGTCTGCTCAGGCAGCCCCCTCCCTCCCTTCTTTTCCTTCACCTCCCTCTCTCCCCTCCCTAGCTCTTAACTGACACGGAGTGCACAAGCCGTACAGCCCTTCTCCCAGCATGCACTCTGATCCCTTACTGCCCTCTTCCTATTTGTCCTCCATGACCTCTTACTTGGTTTCTTGCTCAAGTGTATGCACACACCCGTAGATGTAGGCGTGTATACAAGGAAATAGGCAGCCACCCACCTGCACATACAAGTACAGTATAGTACATACACATCCTCATTCACCTACTAGTGTGTTTTGGCAGAACAAAAGGCATGGTTGAACTCGAGCACAAATTGTTGATCATTCACTGCTATCAGAAACTAATTTATTGCACATTTCCAAACTTAGTGTTTTATTGCCGCTCTGTAAATACACCTGTTGTTCCAGTTGAAATAGATTTTAGTGTTTTACCTTGTGATTTCTGTCCAGGATTTGTGACCATTCTTTCCTAATTATTGCTTGTCTTGCAACTTAAAAAAAAAAAAAGATTTGTAAAAGGAAAAATGGCAGAATTCACAGGTGGATTTGGTAGTGAAGTTCAACTTTAGGGCCACACAGATCACAAAATGACTAAGTTTAGCTCCTTTGGGAGAGGATTTTGGTAAGCATGAGTGATTGCCGTTTCTGTGGAAACTGTGGAAATGTTGGTATGACAGATAACCCTTTGCATTGCCAAGATTTTAAAGAATGAGGATTTCTCCTTCAAGTGAATGATTTTAGATGTTATTGACAGACTGAAACTGGCAGCACACCGTTTACTAAGATTATGGATATTGGTTGAATGTACAGTAATATTATAATAGATAGATTTTATTACAAGTTATATTAACTTGTAAATGACCATAAATATCTTTCAACTTTTTTTAGTAATTTGCATATATCTGCCTGATTTTTCCAGGATTTTCAGGCTTGTTTTCACATTAAATGTATAGTGTTGTAATAGTCTGTTTCTGATGCTCATTTACAAATGCATTTATTTGACTCAATGTTGCTTTTGTATTAATGTAAATTGTTAAAGTTTTGTAAGTGTATCCTTCACACAAATTCCTCATATATTTAGATTTTAGTTTCTCATTTTCAGCTCTTGGCCTTGTATGCACTTCTGAATTTCTGAGAGTGGTTAACTATACCAGACCATCCCCATATACAATAGGCAGAGGTGGAGAGTCCCAGCTCCATATAGTAGAAGTCGTGCCATGCATTGGTTCTACCTGTTTGCTTAACACAGGTGATTCCACTAATTATCCCATCTATCTGGATGAGGAGTTGTGTTCCTTAAAATGGGCTGGTTCAGTGAATGGTTGGAACAAATACATGGCAGGACTTTATTTTATGGACCTGGGATTCTCCAAAACTGATGGTAGATGCAATTTTCTAAGGGTGGGGGTGTCCCCCCAGATCTGATCTCTATATTCCTGTATATATAACCTCTCATGAAATATTTTGTCTGAACTGAGGATAATACTTAATACTATTTCACAAACAGAGTCTATGAAATACCTAAAATTTATAAATGGAATTCTTTTTCTAAAGTGTTGCTACATGAGAAAGGTCTATAGTGCAAATAATAAAATCATAAATGGACTTTCACCATCAGCGCTTTCAATCATGATAATTACATATTGACATAGTTGTGGTATTTATGAATGCATTTTCAGAAAGTCACGAAATACCAATACTCGATTTTAGTGGGAAACTACCACTTGATTAATACATTCTTGAAATGGATTTAAATATTCCTGCATATGCAGTAGTTAAATTCAGATTCTCAAAATGATTTATTAAACTTCAGAATTATTCCATGAAGTAACCAAACAAGCTTCATATTCTGTGTGGGTCTACTGTGGTCAAACATTTATTTGTTGCACACTGAATGTACTCTGTCTGTCTCTATCCACCCAAAGAACACTGTAGACTGATTGGTTATTCTCTTGTTGTCTCCCGCCTTTCCTTTATCAAACTCTGCTCATTTCAGACAGGCAGACGGACAGACGGCAGGACGGATACACGGGTGGGGGCTGTGCTAGGAGGCTCGGCGGCAGGCTGGTGGAAGATGTCGTCAGGAGCCGGTGGGAGGGGTGGACGGCGGCTCAGGGGGACAGCAAGCAGTGGCGGTGGAGGAGGGAGAGGAGGAGCAGGAGAGGCAGAGGAAGGGCCTGTGGGGATCCCTTTTCCTGAGCACAGCGCCGACATCCTGGGCAGCCTGAACAAGCAGCGACTCAGTGGCCTGCTATGCGATGTGCTCCTGGTTACACAGGATCGTGAGTTCCCAGCACACCGTTCCGTCCTGGCATCCTGCAGCTCCTATTTCCACAAGCTCTTCACTTCAGGGGCCGCTGCTGACCAACAGAACATCTACAACATCGACTTTGTGGCGGCGGAGGCTCTTGGTGCATTGCTGGACTTTGCCTACACAGCCACATTGACAGTCAGTCACAGCAGCGTGGCTGACATCCTTGCTGCTGCACGCCTCCTGGAAATCCCACCTGTCCAGGATGTCTGTACGCACCTGCTGGACACCAAAGTGCTCTCCCCGCCGGTACAAGAACATTATAAAACTAGAAGTGACATGTTTTAAAGTCAGATTTAAACTTTGAGATGAGATGTGGCCTGCTCTGGCTTTATGAGTTAGTAGCATCATAAACAACTCATTGTGCACTAAGTGTTAAATGGATTTATAGCAAGGCACAGTAGACCTCTGATATAGTACAGTTCATGCTGACAAGATGTGTTGTAAAATAGAATAACTCTAGTTCTCCTGGTGAAACCTCCTAGGGAATGAGGTGTCTAGTCAATGTACCAACCCCTTTATTATGAAAAGAGGCATAGTCAAGCTTACATCATGGCTTTGTCAGTCTCTCTCACTATGCCAGACACACACCCACAGCCTTGGGGTTACTTCAACAGTTACTCATGCTGAGCCAGAAGCATGTGTGGAAGGACACCATGCTCTTTTCCAGACTACAGACGCAGCATATCACAGCTACACTTCACCACTATCAGTTGTATCGTGTTATATGCTGCATTTGAATAAATACTTATCTACATGAGGTGATAATCTGACCATTCCTCACTGTGATGATCACATCATGAAAGGCTTCCATGGGCACCTTGGTGTTAAATGTCAAAGGATCCTAGCCTGTAACATTACAGTGTCACTTGGCTGACCACTGAAAACAAACTTTGAACCCACTCTAGCTACATGAATTTCCTACTTAGCTGTTTTGGTCTTCTGTGTCAGGTTTTCCTTTTTCTTTTCTATGTTGCTACTGTGCACCCACCCCTCCTGTGTGTCCTTGGTGCAAACTTTGACTAGCTCTTACTTTGTCCTCAACTCAATGTCTTTGTCATCCTTAATGTTTCACTAGGCGGGCAGTGAGCGAAAAGATGAAGATGACGAAGGTAAAGGCAGAGGTGGCCAGGAGCAGGGGAACCGTGTGCGGGCCCGGGAGTATTTGGAGTACTTCCAGAGAGGGGCGCACTGGAGCAGCAGCTGCAGCACGCCAGAGCTCAGGGACCTGCCCACACACCTGCACTTTAACCATGGTAATGGGGGGGCCCCTAGTAATGGGACTCCTGGTGGTCCTGGTGAGTACTACTCACCCCTTGCCTTGGCCTTGGCCCAGCCTCCAACACAAGAGCTAGAGGAAGAGGATGATGATGAGGAGGAAGAGGAGGATGGGGAGGCCGTGCAGGGGAATGGAGCGAGCCTGGGGTCAGCGTACTATCCTCCATCTCAAAACGGCCACTTCTATCTCCCCCCTGAGTCCAGGCTAGGGCAGGAAACAGAAGTGGAGGATGGAGGCCGGGAGGTGATGGCAAGGGAGAGGGGTTCAGCCAGTGCCCTTCTACAGCAGATGATGGACTCCATAGAGAGGCAGAAGAAGCGTGCAATGGCTGGTGAAGAACTGGGGGATGGAGATGATGCTGATGTGGAATTTTACTTGAATTATTTTAACAGCACGCAGCACGAGGATACAGCTTCTGCTGCTGTGACACAGGGAGTGCAGCCGCTCTGGTTATCACGGGGCAGTACAGGCCAAGACAGAGTTGGAGGAGGAGAGAGGGGGGCTGGAGAGAGAGGTGGTGGGGGTGGAGGAGGAGGTGGTGGAGAGAGGAAGATGCGCTCTAAGGCCTTCCAGAAGTGCCCCATATGCTCCAAGGTCATTCAAGGAGCAGGCAAGCTACCCCGTCACATCCGAACGCACACGGGAGAAAAACCCTATGAATGCGCCATCTGCAAAGTGCGCTTTACCAGGTAAGCCCAATTAATGAAGTGACTACCCCATGTCACATGTACTAATAGTCTTGGCACTATATACAAACCACCCAGCACTGCAAAACAAAACAAAGCCAAGAGCAGGAGTATTAGCACTGACTGAATTAGCTTTGCATTAAAAGGGCAGTCCAGTAGAGTAACCCTAATCAGGAAAATTTTTCAGTGTTGCATTGTAGCAAAATCCATACCAAAGTGACAAGTACACTTCTCCAACTCTGTCATTTGGTTATAAAAGTCTGTTTTATTGTGACAGCGTCAAAGCAAAGTCCTGGAATTTTAACATAGGGGTCCTATAAAAGAAGGCTGTGCCTTGGTAGTGTTATCTAGTGGAGGGCTGCTATAAAGTACTGTGTTCTGATACAGAGGGGGATTACAGGCCCTGGATGGTGCTCCATGTACTCCAGTGCAGTAATGTGAACTTTTGATCTCTGGTTATGTTGATTATTGCCCACAGCAGAGTAGTTAACACCACCCCCCTCCTCTCTCTTCCTCTCTCACTTCTTTACCTCACTAATGAAATCTGCCATGTGCAGCTCAGATAAATGTGGGCACTTCACAGTAAGGGACTTTTCTTAAGAGCACATGGTTTCCTTGTATTTCATTGTCTCTTCCTTGAAATCATTCCTTTAATTAATTAATCAGTAGACCCGTGCTGGAAATAGATGTGATAGGCTACAAATACACTGAACCTCTGCTGACATGGTAGGTAGGGAAGACCAGGCTTCTAGCTGAATTCGACCGGCAGTGGGAAGGGGGTATTGTAATCTTAATCCTGTTTGATCAGGGTTAAGAGTGTGCCTCGCACGGTAATAAATCACTCCTGTCCTTTAAATAATTCACCTCTGTCAGTGTGCCACTTTGTTCCAAGGCCTGTGTGGTTGTGTGTGCTTGTGTAAGCGAGTGTGTCTTTCTACTTACCTACAGACACATTTTCCTTTTTTAATATTGTTATTTGTGGCACACTTGGTATAGATCTGTTAAATTACATGGGTTTATTTGTTTGCTTGAATGACACCTAATCTACTTACATGGCATGTGTGTGTTTGTGTGTATAGAGTTGTCTTACTTATGCTTGTTTGTTTAGGAGCCCTTCGCCCTATGTGTAAAAGGGTTAGACAATTTAAGAGCCCAGGAGTTAGAGAGATAGCCTGTGCTAAAGGGGGAGGGACAAGTCAAATGAAGGCCAAGGCAGCCTGATAAGGTTTAGTGGGTGCTGTATCATCACAAAGTAAAAAAAAAAAATGTTCGAGGATATAAAGAGGCTTTAAATTATGGATCTTCGTTTGGATGTTGCTGTTCGGTACAGTGTGGTTATTGTGGTATAATTTGATTTTTGTCAACTATTCTGTTTGAGCTCTGATGTGCTTGAAAGTGAACAAAATATAGCTTATTGTTACCCTCATAGCATAATTGCCTAAATTATAATTTTGGCCAAATGGTGATATCTGCATAGCTTAACTCCCTTAACACTGTTGCTTCATTTTGCGTTGGCTATGACCTGAAAAAAAAAATTACTTTGGTAATTATGCTATGAGGCTTATGATAGGTGCAAAAGAAGTATAGCATCTTACAGGTTTATTAGTACGGAATACAAAAGCACAGACCTTAAACACATGCAAACATATATACTAGCTTTTGAAAAATTCTTAAATTCCTTTTTTTCCATTTACAACACTTCTAGTGTTCTTGTGTGCACTTACACAGATAAAGATGTAAAGTTTACAACCTGTCCTCAGTTGCCCGGCTGTCCTTACAGAGTAATCCAATTGGAAGAGATCCAAATAGTGGCTTTTAAACAGAAAATAAAACCATCTAAAGCATATTATGCTGACCTTTGTACACATAATTTAATGTATAGTTAAGGATGCATTTTGTGCATGCTGTTTCAGTGAACCTGAAACTAGCTCTTTGTGTTTTGCATTCAAATGAATGTGAGCTGATCCTTTACCGTATGTGAAATGCATTAATGTGTGTTCTGGTGTGATCTTTATTTCCCTTCTCAGGCAGGACAAGCTCAAGGTTCACATGCGGAAGCATACAGGAGAGAAGCCTTACCTGTGTACGCAGTGTGGAGCAGCCTTTGCTCACAACTACGACCTAAAGAATCACATGCGTGTTCACACCGGCCTGCGCCCCTACCAGTGCTCTAGCTGCTTTAAGACTTTTGTGCGCTCGGATCACCTGCATCGTCACCTCAAGAAGGACGGCTGCAACGGCATTCCTTCTCGCCGCGGCCGAAAGCCTCGAGTGAGAGAGCCTGGGCTCCTTGACGCCCCCTTGGGTTTGCTGAGCCCCAGCCCTGACACTGGACCTGGGCCTCGTACCATTAGGGGACGGCGGCGCTCTGAGGCAACTTCAGTGGCAGAGGTGGAGGAGGCTGCTGAATCCCATGCACACAGTCCTCAGCTGCAGGAGTTGGCAGGGGAGGCAGGGCCCTGAGACTGCAGGGGAGACAAGGACACACTGCTGGACACAGTCACTCTGCACCGCCTGTGAGACAGGCCAGTGAACAGAGAGGAGAAAAAACATGCAAAGGCAAACTTTAAAAAAAAAAAAAACAAAAACAACTAAATATTCCTCTATAAACCAAATCAGGGTGTCACAAAGATCTAATCTTTATATTTCTTTTTCCTTATACTTTAGGAATTGGAGTAGACATGCAAGCACTTGACTCAGTTTTTCTGTTAAAGAGCAAAGAACGCTTCAAATCACACGCCCATGACGTCCACTTTCTGGGTCATTTCTGTCTTTATAATATTTGGGGTTTTATACATTGGCAATTGTGCTTAGGCAGATGTATATTAGATACAAAGAAGCTCAGCAACTATGCAGTTGATTTAGATTTTATTGGTTTTGTCCTCACAGCCTTCAAGCTCTGAGCAAGGTGTCTGTCAAGCACCTTCTGGCTGTTGTACGGGTGAAGCGAGGACAAATCCTCCCCGTGAAAACAACTCTTTTTCTATTCTTTTGCAGGTCTGAAATGTACAGTTACCATAGAAACAACATTGCCACAATATGGCATATGCAAGGAAAACTCACTACCATTTTGATGCAACAGTTTTTTTCCTCTCTTTAAATGTTCCAGAAAGAATCAGACAAGGGTTTGATTGAAGTGTTACTTACTCCATAAGATGCATTTTAAGATTTTATGGTTTGTCTTATTGAAAAACAAATTTATGTTGAGTCGAATCCACATTAATGGGGGCTCGTCAATTGCAGGACTAGGGAATATGTGGGGTAGAGGGTTTGTGTTTTTGAAGCACTACCATCGTCAATGTATCTGTTGGCTTGACTACGTTGCCTCTTATCCCCTCACAATCCTGCAGTTTCAGCATTTCTGTTTTCCCTGTTAATTTTGTCTTAATTTTTTTGTCGTTCCTTTTTGAGTTGACTGCTTCGGGTACTTGACACTTTATAATTGTATACATGTATATACGGCAGGTGGTGATATGACATGAGTCCCCTCTTAATGCTGAGGTGTACTTAACCAGTCGGGTTTTTCCTCTTAGGCTTGATGTCATATTTCTCACAGAGTGAAGCTTGTGGGTGAACAAAACAAAAACTGTATGAATGTTTGGTGAAAAAAAGAAAACATTTAGTCACCCATTTGTTTTAAACTTAACACTTGACATGTATAGTTCCTGCCCAAAGGATGAGGGGGTCGATTGAATGAATGTGCTTAACTTTGTGCAGTTTTTCGGAATCTGTCCTTGTGTGACAAGGCGCGGGTAGCATTTAACCAACAGCAGGTTAAAGGAATGGCAGGGAGCCTGAGTGAGAGAGTGATAAAGAGTACGAAGAGGCGATAGATGAGCACCTTTTTTCTATGTTTGCACAGCTTTACTAAAGATATCCAACAGAGCAAGAGAAAGAGAGGTATATTTAAAGGAAGTGGGCTGGTGTTGGGGAGGGAGTGAGAGGTGGTTTTATGTATCATGCTTATTCCAATCTTTTTGCCCAAGGGACCACACAACCATAAGGCAACCTGTATGATGAAGAGAGCAATAAATACCTGTCCAAGTTGGGAGGCCAAATAGGAGTGCAGCTGCAGCTAGTTGTTGATGGGGGAGGGGAACAAGGGAAGGGGAGGGGGATCTCACAATGTCTGTTGCATTCCAAAAAATAATCTCCCCCAGCTCAGCCACGTTTCCAGGCAGGAGGGGATCAAATCAGGCCTTTTCTCTCCCTCTCTCTCCCTCTGTAGTCCTCTAATGCCCTCGAACCAGCCTGGAGGGGATATTATTATATTAGAGCCTGGTGTTACTGTGGGTAAGATGCCTGGTGCTGGCAGTTTAGTGTTTGTGTGTTTACATGTATGTGTGTCGGTGTGTGCATACATGTGTGCGTGGCAGCCAGGGTCCCTCTGGCCACATCATCACTGTGTGAGTCAGCCACAGCCTGTTCAAACATGCATCCTGAGCTGCCAGCCCCGATGCACTTTCTCTGTTTCTCACACACATAACACACACTCGCGCTCTCTGGGTCCAGGTATCCAGTGGAGAAGGGGAAAACACCAGAGCTGACAAATCTGTCCGAACATTGTCAGTGACTCCTTGCAACTGGATTTGTACGTTTCTAAATATCCACATTGTGCGATTATACTCCAAATCCAGTGTTATAATTTTTTTTAGACATTAAGCATATTGAGCCTTTGAGTTAAGAAATATGTATGTTATTTGGAGTCCCCCCCCCTTCACCACCTCCACCATACTCTATAATTTCTGCAGTAGTGAGGCAGTTCAACTATCAAGTCCTTGGCACCTTAATTGGAAAGCAGGTTGTGATGCACTTTGTTACTGAGGAGGGCGCTTTTGTCAACGAAACGGGTACTTTGAAACAAACCAGTTGCAAATGAGATCAGTGCTTTCTTCTCTGTCTGAGTATGTGACGTTGAGCTCTTTCTCTCTGGTTTCGTTCAGGTTTTGATGACAAGCTGCCAAAAAACAAAACAAAAAAAAAAACGCATGAGTTCAGATCTTGAAAAGAGAAGCCAGGCGGGTTCAGATACATGTTAGGTTCGTGACCGTATACAAAAAATATCAAATTAATCCATGTAACTGATTGCACTTGAAGTTAGTTATTAAAAATTCTAATGAGTTATCTGTATGTCTTAATATAAGGTAAGGGGATAGAGGGGGCAGGCAAGGAAGAAAGACAGAAAGAAAGGGCACTGTGTGTGTGTGTCTATGCATGCATTTTTTTTGCGTGCGTGTGCACAGGCATGCATTGCTGGCTGGCAGGCTGGAGGGTCTCAGGACAAGCTTGGATAAACAAACTTCATGTCTACCCCATCTGTTCACCAGCTACTCTCATAACTACACATGTTCTCCAAGGAACCACAGTGATAATAGGTCCACGGTACCACAGAAGCAAAAATACCATATTGTAAAACGGCTCATTGGACATTTGCTTGTTTACTTTATAGCTCTCTAGGTCCAGATTTGCATAACTCTTCTTTTACCCTTGTTGGCCATTGTCAGGGGTTGGCGAGGTCCTCAGAGTTTTGTTTCTATTTTTGCGTCTCTGTTATGATAAAGATGGGCTTCATTATTGCACAGTTTGACTCCCATAGGCAGACCAGTGTAAAACGGTCGAGGCTGGTATCTGCCTGGTTTGTGATATTTATCTTAAGTGGTACTTGGCATGGGCTACATAAACCCATTTAGTCTTGATGTGGCAGAGTTTTACATAACCTGTTGAGACTTTTTGAGCCATTTAAAATGTTTCTTTGGACCTTAATATTTCCAGAAAGTCTTATGTGTGTTGATTAACCAAAGCTTTTCTTGTCGCGAGTTTTGCCCACAGTCAAGGTCTTCTGTAGTCTAGAGGTATTAAAAGTATGTCTATAATTTATCCAGACTGGGCCTCCCTGACTAAGCCACACACAGTTGCCCTCCTCTTGAATATATATGCAGAAATGTGTGTGGAATCCTACAGATATTTACTTGAGTTCACTTTCTATCGCTCTTTGTGTCCTTGTGGACAATAGAATCAGATGTGTAAGGATGTATAGTTTTTTTTCTGTCTACACTTGTTTTTCTTACAAATAACGTGTTGTGCTACAGCTATTTTTTATTTCTAACAATTTTACATGGCTGCACGTATGTGTGTGTGTATGTGTGTGCGTGTGTGGGTTGGGGTTACGGTTTTGGATTGCTGTGCCAGGAGGGTGGGTTAAATGGGTTCTTGGGTGGGGTTATGGATACAAAGCCTGATAGCACTGGAAATTGTGCTTAAGCTGAGAGAGCAAAAGTTTGCACTAATGTTAAATGTCCTTGTCCTGCTTATGGGAGAAGGGCAGGAGACCTCAGAGAGGCCTGCGAGTTTCCATGAGCACAGAGCAGTGTGGTAAATACTCAATGGTCTCATAAAGAGTCCATCCAACCCCTCCATCGAAATAATCATGTACAGTATAATAAGAAATACGCAGACGTCCAACAACAACAAATACCAAAGGAAAAAAAATGACTTACATTCAAGTCATTGGACATTTTAAGCTACAAATCTAATGTTGAATTAGTAGAACTTTGTTGTTTAATCTGAAGGCTCTTGAAAAGAGATTTCAGATGTAACTTTTGATGGGAACTCCCAATGTTGTGGTAACAGCAAATTACATTTGCTATTGATATTGAGACATGATAAAATGTACCATATTTAGGCACTTGGGACCTTTTTGTCCTCCTTTTGTCTTGGTCTGATGACTGAGGTGACAAATGTGTGTCAGTGTGGGTGCCAGAGATACTGAATCCAGTTCTTTTTAAGTCTAGAAATGAGGGGGTCTAGTCCCAGATTGACTAATGTTCATTTAATGAATAGTTAATGGTGATTTGAATTGTCCAACACTGATATTTTGATTGTCGGATGAATTTGATGATTTTGGTTTACTTCCTATAAAGGTTGGACTGAACTGAAATGTTGTGTCATTGAAGCGGACTGGGACTGTGTGGCCTTGTGTGAGCACCATTAAGCTTTTTGTTTTGATCAATCCAGACAGTGATATTGTGCAGTGTGGGGCTGAGGCTCACTCCCACCAGGTGGAAACTGCGACATCAAGGGCCACAGTGTGCCTTACATGAACTGGGACAAACTACACACTTTGTCCACCTTTGTACCATAGACAGTTGTTTATTGCCCATGTTTTGAAACCAAATTATAAGAGCTGTTTGGCTTGGTATTGAAATCGATTATCTAGCTGTCAAAGGTTTACTTGTTAAAAAAGAAAAATAGTGTGTGTTTAGTAGCCACTACTTCAGAGCTGTGTCTCTGTTAGCCTTTATGGCTCCACAAATGCCTCAGCCCCAGACCAAGGTTACTCTGACACAGGCTGCAGAGAATGTCTCAGAACTTCATTGTAAATGTTTTTCCAAATTGACCTTCATGTTTAGTTTTCTTGCGCTGTTATCAAAGTTTTTTGGTGCATCTATCTCTAAGGCCATAAAACAAAGACGACCAACAACTACGATAACAGTGATAACTGTAAATAATCAAACAAAAAGGGACGGGGCGGATGGGCTTGTGGCGACAGAAGGGGGACTATTCGCTTTGCTTCGTCATTTTACTGCACACCTGATTTTTTTTGTGTGTTTTCCATCAGGCTCTTGATGCACAGCAAGCTGAGTGCAGCATATGCAGTACGGCACTATGCGCAGCGTGGCTCTGGCACTTCCACAGACAGCCCTGGGTCCTTCAGAGAGGCAGGCAGCTGTCTGTTGGCCGCTATCAGCCAAGTGGGGACAGTTTGCACTTGGAGTCTTTCTCTGTCTCTGGGGATGCAAAGGCTGGCATAAATACAGGAGGGTTAGGGGGTAGGCTGGATGTACGCATGCTGTGTGTTGTTTTCAGGGATGAGGTGAGAAAATGGAGGTGATGGACTGTTTGTTTACTGACCAATGGTTCAGTATTGGTCCTTTAAACTGATGGGAATTGCATGGCCATAATATGATGAGAATTGTAACTCAAAGGAGGTCACCACAGATTTCACAGTTGGGAACTGCAACAGTGAGAATGTTGCTGATTCCCCTTGTCTCTATGTAAGTACTTCTCAGGTGGAAAATACACTGCTATGCATTGGGTTTCAATGTCTGCTCAGTTTATAGTATGTCTGGTCACCTTCCAAGTTACTTCTATGTATTTTGCCTTTCTTGTTTATACCAATATCCAACTTAATATTTCCTGGAAAGATAAAAGCAAGACCAGTTCCCTCATTGTTAAGTGGCTGTGACCAGCCTATTTCTCCATCTAATATTGATCTAGTGAATTGTTTGTTGGGAGGAAGGAAGCCACTGGAGATTCAGTCTTATTAGTCAGACTGTAACATTTTTGAAAGGAGATGGGGTTGGAAAAGCACATGGGGTGGGGTGGGTGTGTGTGTGGGGGGGTATATGTTCTCTTACTTTCTTCTCCCATCGCTCTCCCTCTCTCTGGACTTAGAGTCTACATCTTTGCTGCCGACCGGCCTTTGATCAAAGATCACACACCCTCAGCAAGGGAATCGACAGGAGAGAAAGGAGGGAGAGGAGATTGGATGAGGTGTGGAGGAAGAGACAGTTTTCAGTTTGCAGTCACCGAAACCAATTTTAGGATACATTCCATAACTTTAACTTCATACTGTGATTCCCACTTCGAAGTGTTTGGCTGGTTTAAAGGATGTGTGTCGGAGACAGCAGGAGGAAAGGGTCAACATTGGCTTTTTCAGTCTTTCTGTCTAGCCTCACTATCCTGCGACAGACAGACAGACAAGACAGACAGACATGTAGACAGACGGTTCAAAAGGCCCCCAGCGTAACGCTATCCAACTGCCTTTTTTCAGCTTCTGCGATTGTAACAAAAGCACTTTGCGAAAGGCCATCCTGAATTTTGTGTGCTTTTATGTTATGGTTATCACTATTGTTGTTATTTTTGTTGTTCCTGTTGATGTTTTCTCATTGCAGATTATTTAAATGCAAAAAAAGAATATATTGAAATTTTTAAAAAATGAAAACTTGAATATTTGGTATCTGGATTGAAGGTGGTTCAAGCTGCCACCCCATCTGGACTTAAACAAACACATCTCTGTTATTACAACCACCATACTTTTATATGCAGCTTATTGCATAGTCACACAGGGGTAGGGGGAGGGGATACAGGCTGGATCTCCCCCTGCCCGTTTTCTGCTTACTGTCTCAGATCCTGTTGGGAGAAAGGTCATTTGATCTTATTTTGGGAGACTCCTTTTTCTTGAAAAAGAAACCTGTATAACAGTTGCAAAGCTTTCTGAGAAGGCTAGCTGTGCTGAATGTTAAACATGCAGTGTTGTATCCACTGCAGAATATCTTTGTCTGCAATAACACCCTGTCTGTTGTAAGAAAAAAAAAGTACAAAAAAAAAGAAAAGTATTAAAAAAAAAAAAAAAAAGCTGGATCTGGTATCCATATAGAGCTTGAATGATTATGGAAGATGGATGAAATGGCCAAAGGACCATCATGCACTTTTGCAAAATCGTTACAGAAAATTTTTGGCCTTAACATCTATGTCAAATCAATTGCAGTAGAGTGGAAAGATAATATTGATCATAACATATACATTGAGTAAATCCATAGTTCATTAAATGGTTTAACTTGGGAGAGAAAGATGTAGGCTACTATTTATAATAGATTGATTTGTAACTGTGATTATTACAAGAATCCTTTAGAGATGGTTTAAAACCTTTCTGATGTACATTTTCAAGTGGCAGAATACAGGAAAAGCCAAGTTCTCAAATCTGGATGTTAAAATGTGGATCTACACTGAGTCGCAAATGACAGAAAAGGCTGTTAACACTTTAATTCTCATTGTACGTCTGACCAAACCACAATCTGAGTATCACAATATGTGTATCCCAGATGCTGGATACACCACAAAGACACAGCGCAAAGTTTCAGCCATTATCGAATGTTTTAAGTGAGAAAGTGCAGCAGCCGTTTTTGTGATTCATTGTGGATTTACTTTTTAAATGACCCCTTTCTCTTCATCAAGGTTTTTTTTTCTCAGCATGGGAGTCAGTCCATATCTATTGAAAGCTGTGGGGGGGCGGGGGGTATAGGTGATTTTGGAGAATTTGCACTTTTTGGCGACAAAAAGAAATTGTATTGTATATGAGACCACTAAATCCACACAGTCTAAACCATATAATTCCATTTTGTGTCATTTTTTTTTGTTCTGTTCTTCTTTTTTTAATATATCCAAAAATGTCTGGCATCTGGTTGTCTGGTTTAAAGAATATAAAATCTTTCTATTAAAAACAATGGTTGTAAAGATTTGTGTGGACAGTCATTTCTTGGGTGTTACTTTTTGACCGCAATGAAAACAATATTATTTTGAGTGTTTATTGTATGTAGTTACTAGGACACGAATATGAGTGATGCACTAAAACATTACTTATGCATCAAAAAAGTGAAGTTGTACTTTCTTAACCAGTATCCTACACTTCTACCAGCTTTCATGATAATTAGTGGAGTAGTTTTTGCATTGTTCTGTTAAGACATACAAACACTGGCCGTGAAAACAAAGTGTTTGGTGAAGTTAATTAGAAATATTCAATACATGCAAGTTCTGCACAAAAGCCTTAGGCCATCACAGGGTTTTTAAAGTTTTTACAAAGTTATAATGAGCATACTTCACTTCTCAGTTTTCATATCAAGATATAAACACAATATACAGAAAATATGTTAATAGCAGCATAAAAAACATTTTAAAAAAGGTTTATACAGACAACAGTGCAAGTATCAAGCGTGGCCTCATTTGCACTTTGCACCATGTCTTGAACTCTTGTGGGTAGATATTATGAGATTTACTGCACTAATCTTCTGGCATTTTACACCAGGTTTCATTCACTATGCGCCAAATGTTTCTTATTCTTCTGGGTCTTTTCTGTCATGGGATCAGAGGTCACACTAAATACTGACTTTTCATACTTTGCACATTCTGTATTTCCCATCTTGCTGTGTTGTATCTTAGTAAACACAGTGCGTCATTAAAAATGTCAGCTCAAAACAACAAAGCTGAAACTGACCTAAAACTTCTGCGCTGTACTACTTTAGAAACAGTTAAAAGAAAAAAACAAAAAAAGAAAACATTTTCTATTACAGATTACAAACCCAGCTCCTGAATGTCTCCAACAATCAGATATATTCATCTTGTCAACAGTAAAGGTATGTAATCTGGAATAATGACTGTGTTGATATAATGTATTACATAACAAAATGTCCATTAGTGAATAGTCTATGATTATATAATAATTTTATTATAGGTTACGAGGGCTGTTATCTGTTTTTTGATATGTCTAGTAATTATTGTGGCCAATAAAAGGTCATATTTATATGTATGTAACACATTTTTATTAATACTAGGACTGATCAGTCTTGATGTGATTTAGTCCTCTTCATGTATTTAGGAGTCATGTCAGTTCTCTAAACTCACCAGAAGGTGGCAGTATTATCACTGGTATGATCATTCAAGGCTGCAGTGATCCTGGAGTGCTACCACACACCACTACTGCTCTCTGTCTCTCACTCATGCTCACTTAATAACTCTTTTGCTAGCTCACTCAATCTATTTAATGACCATGAAATTACAAATAAGTTACATTTTGTCAGAGGCATAAACACAGTCGCACTTGCAGCCGCACTTACCACCAGACTGTAAACAAATCACAGTGTTTTTAGGTTGACATAGTTTTAAGTACACATACATTGAGAGTGCTGCAAGACTAGTTTGGCAGCAGAGGACATTTACTCATAGGCTACTGCCACGCTAGAGTTTTATTTGAGCCTGTTTCTATATTGGGCCGCCTATAGTATTTTAAACCTGATTTGTCGCTGAAGTCCAGTGTCAGACTGAAAGCACAGGCTTGTTGTCACCCTGTCTTCCTGTTTG
Source organism: Ostorhinchus cyanosoma (assembly GCA_029814465.1). Taxonomy (NCBI): domain Eukaryota; kingdom Metazoa; phylum Chordata; class Actinopteri; order Kurtiformes; family Apogonidae; genus Ostorhinchus; species Ostorhinchus cyanosoma. Next base: position 26,024,651 of record JAPTYQ010000019.1, read on the forward strand.
TCTCAGTCTGTCTCCCTGAGGCGATCCTGTGGGGTGACAGGGGTCATAGAACAGCTCATTAACCCCACCCCACCAGCCCACACATTGCTGCAGTCCTCAGGCCCCAGCTACACACACACACACATTTTATAAAGCTTCACTAATGGCAGTTAAGTCGACTTAAGCCCACTCCGTGAGCGGTATGCTTTCAGGGATGCACCATGAGACGTGTATGTGTCTTGCATGTTGTATGTAGTATTTATTTTCTGCTTGTCCTCATAAATTAAGCGGGTAACAAATGGAGGAGCTCCAACAAAATAAAACCAGTTTTTATCATTTCCAATCATCTGTGTAATGTATTTAGAGATTTTATTCTGTGCTGTTGAACCTGTTGGGCAGATGTCTCCAGGCTTCCAATCATTAATTGTTGTGTTTGTAAGGTATCTAGCAAACTCAGTGGGATATGGTGTTATTTTCCATGTTCAGACATCATTGTTGCAGTCAAAACATATTGGATAAGAGGAACAGCAGCACTTCAGGGGCTAGGAGATGCCTGGGAGCTGTTGTCTGGCGTCTCTAGTGGTATTATTCTCTCAGTCTGTGCATGTGAATGCGCACCGGCGACTGTTACTTTTTACATGTTTGTCTTTATGATTATGTGCAAAGGTGTGGTTTTATAATCTTGCATACGTGTGCATTTGTGTCATCGCCATTAAGTCTCGGGGTAAACGAGCATGTTACTGTCCTCGCAACGAACACACAGGCTGCAATGTAAAGGAAAAACAGCAACACACACACACTAGCCTCATTTTCACCGGCACACACCTTTCTCGGGGGATATAAAATGCTCCTGCCTCTGCACACTGTGGGACATGAGTTTCATCCAAACTAGCTGCCGTCCTCAATAAACCCACGTGAGCAATCTCTGCAGTATAGATTTCCAGTTTCTCTTAGGGTATATTTTGTCCAGATCAGGTGTTTAAACTGCTCAATATGACAATAATTAGGCAGCATTGAAGACATGTGTTCTTTCTTATGTTGATAAGGGACATTGACCTTTAACCTGTGCACCCCTGTAGTCCCCCATAGCATACTCCACCCATCCCATATGCCCCCCGGCCAACACCCACCCCTTCCCCTCACTCTGTCCAGCTCTCATCAGGAAGGATAGAAGTGAGGGGTGTGGGGGGGGTTGGACAGGCTTGGAGCTTTGCCTCTGGCCATCTCTCCTCCTCCCCGGAGAACAGAGGACTGAGGTGCCTTTAAACCACTGCGGCAAAAACCTTACCAAAACCCTGCAGTCATTAATATGCAAAAATGCAAATGAGTAGGTAATTAAGAGCTGGAGCTCTCTGGAGGCTCTTTGATTGCTAATGAATTCTAATCTGCAAAGAAAGGGGGGAGGGGAGGAGAAAAAGAGATGAAAGAAATTGAGAAAACAACGAAAAAGAGAAGCCTCAACTCGAATTTTGTTTTTATATCTGATTCATTTCTACCTGGACGCTGTAATCTTAGCAGCTAGCTCAGATGTTCGAAACAATAGCTTGATGATATGTATACAGGCCAAGTGTATTCAGGAGAATATTAATGTATAATGAAGAGCCTTCAAAACACATTTCTATCAAGTTAGGAGATGTATTTGTAATATTTCTGCGCAGCTAATACGCGTGAAAATTAGAGGCTGTGCTTTCCAATGCAGATTATACTAATGAAGAGAGTATCAATGGACAAAAATCTGTTTGTATTAGACACAGTGTAGTCATTGTGTAGATACAGCTAATTAGAGGAGGACATGACAGGCAAGCAGACACTTCTGACCAGCGGCTACACCGAAGAAAATAGAAGGTCAGATATATCTTAACAGTGTGTTCTTTGCTGCAATAGCAGCTGTGTGCTGAAGTAAAGGAGATGTCATTTCATCACTTCTGTGAGCCATAACACATCCCCACTTCCAGTCTAACTCATTCACTCTGTCACTCACACAAACACACACACACACACGCATGCACACACTGCTGTTATTGTTGTTGCAGTGCTCCCACGACACCAACAATCTCTACTTCCCTCCCCCACACGGGCTCACATCTATCTCCCTTTCACTCCCTCTCTTCCCCCTCCTGTCCTGGGCAGCCCTGACATGCCTACTTCAATTGATTTAGAGTCAATTCAGCTTCTGATCTGATTGTTATCATGTGACTTTTCGCAAGCCCCTACTTTAATATAAGACTGCTGTATTATTTTGTGATTGGGAGAGAGTTTTTGACTTTGGGAGGAATTCTCTCTGTGCTTGGCACTCACTGCCTGCTCCACTGCCTGCCTCTATTATGTTTCTCTCTATCTCTCACCTTCCCATTCTTCATCTCTTAAAAAAAAACACACCTCAGACTCAACCAACACCGCAGTCTCCTCTTCTTCCTCAGCTGTACACTCTGGCGGTGGGCTTCTCAATTGCCCGGCTTTGTAAACAGGAAGCTGGTGTTCTGTTCACTGTACCTGAAGCGTGGGTGGCAGAACAGGGGCACCCATACAACTGCACAATAATGGGAATACAAGATGGCAGGGAGGGGTCCCATAAAATCAGCAGAGAGAACAGAGGAAGAAGGCTCCACAAAAGCCATTGTCAAATGAGAGCAGACAGAAGCCAAAAGGATTGTTGATTTAGTTTTTCCTTTAGTAAATAGATTGTTGATTTGCTTTGTGTTTGTCTGTCTGAATTGGATCCTGGCTAGAACTGTAGTGTTTGGGAGGATTAATGTCATGGACAATCCCTCAAACTCATTTTCTTTTTCACTGTGCAGCTCTGTGGGAATTACAGTTTCAGGGTAAGAGAGAAAGACATTGCATTTTTTTTTATTTATTTCGTTTTTGTTGTCTGCTGATGATGGATCTATTGTTCGTGATGCCAGTGCACGGTGTCCCTTTAAGTTTGGCTGTTTTGAAGATTTGTTTCAGAACGATATGCTGTCCTCACTTGTTCCAAAACAATTGCTCTGTTTTCCAACTATCACATAACCTTGTGGATTATTGTCCTGTTTAAATCAGTCTCTCCACACTCTTGACATTTTTTGTTGTTGTTGTTTAACATGTTGGAAGTCGGTGCAAGTTTGGGTTTTTTCTGCCAGGCGAGCTGTAATAGGGGGAAAAAGCTTGACGGGAGTCAGTTTATCATGAGCACAGAGAGCACAACAGATAGATTCCCCCTGTCTCCTCCCCTTCAGCACAGATAGACTCGGAGCATGGGCGCTCAGCCAACACTATCAATCTATCCGTTCCTACCCCCAGCCTCTAACTCTTATTGGAGGACAGCTTCCAAAGGGGCAAGGAAGCATGAATCATAGCTCGACTATGAGGAGCTGTTATGCCTCTAAATACACGTGTTGTGGCTAAAATCACTCCGTTGCTTCGGCATTCATGACAATCTCGCAAGTGATTGTCACAGCCCTGGAACAAAGTTGTAGCGTTTAGGAGGGGCTGAGGCTGTTGAGGGAGAGGGGATTGTTGGTCTTGGCCTAGTTTTCTTGTCTGATCAGAAACCTGTGCACCTCTGCCCTTCCCCCACCCAAACCTAAGCCTCTACTATTACAGGCTGTGAGGGGCTCGGTATGGAAGGAGGTGAGCAGCTTGCCTCACCACCGAGCTCCGTGTGCATATGTGCACTGCCTATACTGTATGTTTACGGGTTTATCATTCTGTGATATAACCCGGTGATGCGGTTTGGCTTGCATGAGTGGCTGCCCATGAGCAGAGGAGGATGGCGATGAGTGCTAAATGTGTACAACATGTAAGAGGCAGGTAGCTAACACTGAATCCAGCTATGAGACGGTGGTAACATGTAACGCATGTGCAAAACATGGCTATTTGTCAAGAAATTGCAGTTTACAGAGATAATGGATTTATTGCTATGATGCAGGACAGGATTTCCCTCTTTATTTGTTAAACCTTAGTGAATGAAAAATATATACGGGATCGAGTAATTAGTGCACATGATTACATGTTGTTCTTTCTTGTGTGAATTTATGTAATCCAAAATATGTGTACATAGATAAATATTTCATTAATATGCACAAATATATGACCGATTAGCACCAATGTGCCAAACATATGCTAATTTTCTATGTGCATCTGTCGTTAATTACAGATATGAAACTGGGAATGGCTCGAAGGAATCAATGAGGGCATGTCTGACAGCATCTGCCTTTACTGTCCATTGTAATGCGAATGTATTCAGAGATTATAGATGACATGTTGGTTGTTTTTGTTTGGTCCACCTGGTATAATAATGCAGTAGGCTCTGAGGTTATACCATGTGCTACATTACACATAGTAACAGTGATTAATGAAACATAATTTTAGCATAAAAAACTGAATCTGCTTTTAGAGGTCATGATGTGTTTAATATCCATGTTAATTGTTGTTCTTGAAATGGGCAAAATTGTGGATGGGAATTAACATGTTTCCGGCTGCACTAATTGCTTGTCAAATAGCTGAACGTAAACCCATATTGCTCAGTATAAGAATTTACATGTTAAATCAGATGTTGTCCTTGTCTCCAGTGAAAATTTGGCACCAAACTAGAATTCACTTTTTTTAAGTATATGTTTATGAGGATGATAAAATCTCAATTTTATTCCCTTTTTTTTGCTGCTTTGTTTTTAATGCTTTGGCTTCTTGTTACACATTTAATTTCTGTTTAACCGGATGTCACTGTTAGATGCAGTCAGTGTGGATTAAGGTGCGGATCCTCACTATATACTATGTATGTTTTTATTCCTTTTCTGCGGCCCCCCTCCCTCTCTTCAGCCTGGCTGCCCTTGTACATGCTCTCCATGTCAGACCCAGCTGTTACTACAAACTACTTGGAGGGCTTACAAGCCTCATTGCTAATACTGACAACAGCACTATTCTTACTCAAAGCCTAACGTCTACTGGAAAAAGCGAAAATATGAGAAGTTTTTCTGCTTCCACTAGAAATTCATTTCCCCAAACAGATGTTTCCATCTGCTCAAATTTAATCTTTTGATTAATAGATTCCTCAACGAAAGCCTTCCAAATAGGTGTTAGATAAATAACTCAAGATGCCCTTACTTTGATTGCTGTGATTGTCTTTTCATTTTTGCACGTCTGTCTGTGAGTACCTGTGTATGTCTGTGTATTTGCCTGTGCGTCCAAATGTGAATGTGCACACAGTATGTTTGTGAAGGTATTTATGGCCCATATGTGCGTTTGTTCCGAGCAGTAACCCCATTACATTCCTAAGATGGTCCATGAGACTAATTAATGTTCTGTGCTGAGGCTTTTCTTTTACCCAGGGGACACCCAATGGATTATTTACCTATATGTCCTATTGACAGCAAATCCCCTGTCCCACTGGTAACCTCAGCAAACAGACAGTTAGATCAGGCTTTAGAGTGGAACATAACACAGAGAAGCTAAGTGGTATTTGAGTTTTCCAAGTCTTAATTTTGTTGTATAGTTCACGCCAAAGACATGGGCACTCTGCCCAGAGAGTGACTCAAATCATTTTTGATTCCCTGCAGCCTTTGTAGTAGTTGATTATGAAAACTCTATGCTGTGGTGTTCAAGTCTTGCTGTATTTACAGGTTTTTGTGATTTTATTGTCTGTTGTTTTTTTAAAAATACATATCTACAATTTATGTTTATACAGCATGATGATTTAGAGGTTGCAGACAGAAAACATAGAGGGGTCATCTTAACTCCCCTTTTCTTTGACAAGTCCTGCCCTCAGGTTAGAAACAACAGCTGTTTAACACCTACATATACTTTTCTAAAGAGTGCTTATTGTCTTTTTTTGTGTGTGAGTGAAATCACATATGTTGTGTGCACACTGAAGCAGGATGACTTTCATGTCATGTAACCTAAACTTATTTCTTTTTAATTAGCTAATGCAACTGCAGGTAGTTTCCGACATGAACACTGCCCTGGCTTTTGTTATCTTATAAAAGCAGTGTTTTATTATTACTGACAAATTTGCAATCATCTGGTGCGCCCTCCCTATCTCAACTGTTTTTTCTTCTTTTTCTGAACTACTTTAGTCCCCCCCCCTTCCCTTCCTCCTTACCCACACACACACTCCATGATCCTATACCCTCTCCTCTCCCTCCTCTCCACTCTGCTCTGGAGCAGGCAGTTACTAGGGCTGTGTTGATCTCATGGTTATCGGCTCCTTTACAATGAGGCGGACTGCTGAGAAATTAGAGCAGAAATAATCAGTTGATGAAGCAATAATGAACGAAATATTTATTGCCTGCTACTTCCAAGATCAGTTATATGTTTGCTTGTTTGTGCAGGAAAAAAAAATCCCAAACATCTGCAGGTTTCAGTTTCTCAAATTCTAGGAATTAATATATTTTTGACTTTAAAGTTATGGATTGTATTGCAGATGTAACACAATAATAAAACAATAAATCAAATTTTGTTTTATTTTTTACATAATATACACACAAAATAATAAAACGTGTCCTGAATAAGAGGACCAGGCTAATAAAAATAAGTTTTCATTTACATAAACAAACAACCGTTAGATTCACTAAGCTAATGTTATGTATTAAAACAGCTTAGTATTTTCAGAACATATAACATTAATGCGAAAATCAAGAAATCCATATATCCTGACGTATCAACAACTTTAACCTGGAAATAATTCGTGTATTGTGCTAGCTTAATTGATTCCTACTGGAAAAAAAGAATAGGCTAGCTAATGTAGCATACGTGTTTGGATAAAGCATACATAAAACCAATAGGCTAAACTATCCACTAAAAACATAACATAATGTTTACTGAACCGCTGCTGTTGTTATTGTAAAGAAAGAAGAGGAGGACACGGCAACCAGAGTAATAAAATGATGTCAGCGGGCATGTTGGAGCCCCCCTCAGCCAGCCTCCCCGAGCACACAGGGAAAGTGAGCGTCAAGAAGAAGGCGGGCACAAGGCGTACTTACAGATGCCTATTGGCTGTCCTTACTGCCAAACAACCAAGTGCGCTTTCCGATTGGCTGTGCTCTTTCGCATTTATCGTGCCATCTCGTCAAGCTGCTGCTGTGTAATCGCAGGTAACTTTCTTACGATAGCCTTCCGCCGGGCAACATAGTGCTCGAAGCGCTCCCGCATTTTGAGGAACACAACGCGAGGAGGCAAAAGCAACACCTGTTATTAGGCGTTTTCGTCGTTTTGGAAACCGAGGGACGTTGAAGCAGTATTTTTTCTTGTACCGAAACGGCCCGTCTCTCAAAGGCGTTTGAAATCGGACACCGCTGGCGTTGAGGCCCTCACTTTTGTGCGGAGGGATACGTTGTTGCGTCTGACAATGTGGACGGAGGTGGTGAAGATGTCTACGAGAAGAATGAAATCATCTCAGTTGTAACAACAAAAAAGGAAGACGCGAGATTAGTTACTATAATAGATTTGTTTGCACACAGACTTGTTACATTGAAGCAAACACGTGGGCGCTGTGTGAAAAGCGGGCTTACCGGGACAAAAGGAAGACATCTACTGTGCTCCAATGCGTTTCATGCACTGAGGTCGAAATTCTCTTGAAGTTTTATGTTTTTCCCCTTGCGAGTCTCCGCTTTTCTTTTTACTGTTGGATATCAGACACTTGGAGAGAGGTAAAAACACTATCTTTCGCTTCACACTCGGGGGGACTAGCATGAATTTAATGGGTTTCATTGACAGCGATTTCGACGCCTGCAATTTTCGAAAAGTTTTTGGGAATGTGTGGTTAAAGCGGGGGATGTAAGTTTTTGTCTGGTTTGAGGTGGCGAGCCAAGTGTGTGATGGTCTCCGCACCGACCACGGAGAGGAGGAAATTACTCCTTTGTTCTGCAAAAAGACTCCACTAACGTTAAATGTTAGTCATGCCTAACGAGCCAGATTTTGTTTTTTCGCCGTGTGCCTGTGTTACTTAAGCTAGCCAGTGTGGATAAATATGAAACGTTAGCGTCGTGTTATGTTGTCGAGCATTTTAGCTAAAGTTTATGTTGTGGGCCTACACGTATTTCCCATAGAGCCAGAAACAAACTTTCCATAAAACCCCTCTGGTAGCCTTTTAAACATTCCTTTATGGAAGTGTCTGGCCACCAGCTAGACTTTATTTTATTGCACATTTGGCAGGAAATTCCTCCTGCTCCCACCCCCACCGTCTTCTCCACTGAACTCCCTCATAATGCACGACTTGAACCCTAATATGTGAAAGAAAGAGCTCAGTATTTGTTGCATGAAGTTTGAAGCATTGTTCTCAATAACCACCGTTAGAGTCGCCGCGCTTGTTTTATACGCAATTTGTTTTTTTTACTATAGGAATACACGACCGGAGATTATGGTTTGTACGGTGTTAGAAACATAGTTGAGAATAAATCGTGAATGGGTTAGTTGTCAGCAGCAGCAGCAGCCTGGTCCTGGATGTGGCCTAGCGGACATGATCAAATAATATACAGCCTACATCCTGTGGACTCCCAAATGTTTGTGTCATTGCTTTAAAAAAACAAAAACAATTTCACATATAGTGGGTATTATTTATGGAAATATATCTCTGGCACAAGACTCTTATCGTGTAGGATGTGAGAATCAACAGTTGCATTTCTGTTTTGTAAAGCCGACCCTTGTTGTTAGCGCAGTGATAGCATTGACATAAACACATCAATAGTTACTACTTTCGTCTATTTGTTTTTTGGCGTTTGGGAAAAGCTAATAACAGCAAAATCTGAATGAAAGTATCCGTTTGAATTTGTGTCACACATTCTTTGTCCACTAGTAATTACAGGGTTGTTACACACTTAGAGGAAACTACCATTATGTGTGAAAACCACATAACTTGTTAGTTTAGATGCATTGGGGAATCAGTGTTGAACAGTTTTGTTTTTCTATTATTCTAAAGCAGTTCTTCACTTCTGTGGATTGTTTCATTGGAAGTGCAGGCTCTTTTGTGGAGAATGACCTGCCTCTCCTTTGCCTTGTGTGGGGTGACAAAGACCCCTAATCTGCTTGCTTCAAATATTGATCCACCAGAAGCTGAAGATGCCATTTTGTTACATTAAACCTTCCATGTGCTCTACTCCACTAACAATAGTGGAAGATGTTATTTTTATGTAGATAGTGTTCAATAGGATATCCTTTGTTGGTCATCATATCCAAAAGTTTTCTAATGGCAGATGCATTTCTGGCCTGTTTGCACTTGTGTCAATGTGTTGTTCTTTTTCTTAGTTGAGTCAAGGTTAAATTAGTTATGCTGCCCTGAGTTCAATCCACTTGTACTGCATTGTTTATTTTCCATGAAGAAACCTACAACACCTTCATAGACTAATAAAAGTATCACTTCTATCATTTTGTTTTAATCCAGTTTTGTTCTCCGTCACATCTTATTTAGCTTGAAATTGGCTTTTAATTTTTATCTTCTGTGGTAATCATGAATTATGTTTACATTTAGACTGGTATTTCCTCTAGGATGTTCATCCTCTTTTGTTTTTTGATAGTATTAATTTATGTTAGTGCTATATTACAAAAGAGGCTGTAAAAGCACACCACCTGTTGGTGTCCAAGTGCCTCTATTCCTCCTCGCTTTCCTTACCACTGGTTCCCTGTGAGGTTTGTAGAACCACCGCTCAGCATCAGAGAGCGGCCTTAGGCTCGTAGTGGAATGCAAAACACAGGGTAAATCCAGTATTCATGCTCACTATGTCATTTGACAAGGTTCTTTCTGAGTTGACATATGGTAATTTGGTAATGACGTGTTTGCATACAGTCATTAGCTCTGCCTTTCACCCCTATTTCCTTAGGCTAACAATAGTCCCAATTATGTCTGTAATTGTAAATGTATTACATTTTCTTTTATGTAGCAATGATCGACATATGGTTGTGTTATTTACCAGGGTTGCGTAAAATGAAAGACAATTTTTAGGTGATTACTTGGTAGTGATTTGACTAAAGGCAGCATATTCATCATTTCATGGCAGTGTCTCTTCCACTGCTTTGTTGGAAAGGAAGCGCCAGAGAGAAATTAGCATTTTTAAGTATGTGTAGTGGTAAGTAGCCTAATGTTGTATGTTTTACTCATTGGCCTCTGTATCAGCATGGTAACGATTTAACTGTGTGTTAGGGTAACCTGTGAATCGGCAGACAATAGATTCTCGTGTTTTAATTGCTTGAATGCTCAAGATTTTAATTTTCACCCGGGTTTTTTTGTTTAATATCATCAGGCAGATATTTTAAACAACAGCCACATTTTATGCATCGGTCAAAAGTAGGTAGCTGAAAATGCTGACATATTGTGGCACCGGTGTGTCAACTTAGTTATTTGACTCATTGTATTATGGGAGGGTAATATAACAAAGGTAGACTTAGTGTGAATGATTCATGTCCATCATCGTTCCCTGTTTTTTAAGAGCTACATGTAACTTCTCTTTGTTCTTGCTAGTGCCATTAAAATCCTATATCTGCAAATTTCTCTCATAGGGTTTATTAGAGACTGAAGGGTATGAACGAACAGCAGCAAAGAATGGCTGCAGTGGGAACTGACAAGGAACTCAGCGACCTCCTGGATTTCAGCGCGGTAAGAGAGTGGGAGAGCAGCCGGGGTGTTTCGGGTGGCAATGGGGGGACAGAGTTAGAGGGAGTGCAAAACAACCTGGGGTACATGAGAGCTGGAGGTCTCCATGAAAAACGTAGAGAGAAGGGTAAGGAAAGAAAGACAGGGGAATGAAATTTCTTAAAATCTGCTGCAAATGTAGATTATATTTTAACAGTTTGTAGGCTGAAGAAATTTCTGTCCTTCATCCTCAGCATGCAGAGGTAATGATGATTATGTTAGAGAATAGTAGCATGCTATCAAACCTCAGGGTGATGGGTGAAGATGAGGCTTCAAATATAGGTTACTCAATTATGTGGGTGATGCAGAGATACAGCAACAACAAGGTAAATCCCGACTGCATGCTACATGCTATTTACCGTCAGGAGAATGTTCATTTTCAATCAGAAATGACTAGAAATCAGTAAAAATCTTTTTTTTTTTTTAAGTGTGGCAACAAGAGCCAGTTTTCAGTCGACGTCAAGTTTTCAGAATCTTTGAGAGAAATATTGTGATATATGAGCTGGGCTGAGTGAATAGCTTTTGCATTTTTCTTGGAAAATGCATTTGTTTTTGTCATTTCTTAGTTTTGGGAAACACATTTTCACAGAGATGCTTTCAGAGGTATTCTCTTGACATTATGTACAAAGTGGGTTGAGGTATTCTGCCTTGCATTTATGTACTTGTTTTCAAGCTTTTGTTGAGCTTTACGCTGACATAAACATCCCAAAACCCCTATAGAACTGTTAGTCTTTCTCCTAAATAAACAGATTTGCTGGTAGGACTGTAGTGCCAACTCTGGATAATTGTTATATATGGGACACAGCAGGTAATTTCAAACTGCAAATTCTATTGAATATTTGTCAGCAGGCTTCATGTCCCATGAGATATTTTTGACAAAGTACAGTTGATCAATACTGAAGTGTTAATTTCATTAGAATAGAGGCTATTGACACATTATGATGTAGTTATATGCAGTTCTGTGTAGCAACAGGACTAGCTTTTTGTGACGCTTAAAATGGACTTCTGTGGATGAATATTGTCGGTGCTTAAAGGAAACAGCACCCCTTGGAAAAAAACCCACTCCATGTTGTGAAGGGGTTTTGTGGGCGGTTCTCAGTAGACGGTTGGGTCTGTGTTAGAAATGCTCAGATTGATCAGCTGCCAATTTCCATCAGCAGATGTTCAGTATAAGTATGACATTGATAATTGGTTGAGAAACTGTTAAACGCTGCACAAACGAATTTTCTCTTCTATATTTGTTGGCTAGGGAATGCTAAGGAATGCCTGTTAGTTTGGACACAGAATAAAGCGAAACTAAACATGTTTGAGATATCTGAAAACAAATGTAATGGAAGCAAACATGGTGTCCAGATCGGTTGTTGGACTGACTTCTTTAGAGTTAAGAAAAAAAAAACAACAGAAAACCTGATCATATGTGGTAGTGGCAGATTGTGTTATGATGTACATGTCCTAGTTACAAAACGGTTTGTACAGTAGAGTTTGACCACGTCACTGAAAGATGCCACAGAGGAGGTATTTAGACCACACCATAGCCCCATTGTGGAGGCGCGGAGCCCACATTTGCTCTGTGACAAAACCCACTGCCTCATCAGTGTTTTCAAAACAGCTGGTGTGGGCTGAGTGGATTTTAAAAAGCCACACGACTGTTAGACGTAAAATCTAAAGTTTTGTAAATTACATATTAGGACAAAGGCATATCACTTGTCATTAGTATTTAGTAGGACACTTCCTGCATATTATGTTCAACATTATCATTGGGGGGCTTCGCATTTTTAGATATTTTATATCTAAAACTGTTTAAACACTGATCCAAACTGTTAAACAATAAAACACAGCAATTAAGCTACAAGCGTATGTGATACCTTTTTATGAGTGGAAATGGGATGTGTGAAGTGTGCCAGCCTTTGCTCTCTGAGTTATAGTCCCTTTTCTTCTTTTGTCTTGTAGATGTTTGCGCCTCCAGTAGCCAATGGGAAGAACAGGACAATGACACTCGCCAGCAGTCAGTTTAGTGGATCAGGTAAGACCTCAGTTTGTAACGAAACTTATGTGAACTCTATAAGTAGTATTGCTACTTTGTATCTACTATGCAAACAATGATTAACCTTGAATTATTTTACATTTTTCTATTTAGAAGTAACTGATCTTAGCAATCAAAATTCATGTGGACTAAAATATGTCTTTACAATTGGATATGGTTGGTTAACTCAAAGTCCACTTCCTCTAGTACTGAGCTGCAAATAGTTAATTTCATCTGTAGTGCCCCAGCTACAGATTACAACAGACAGCTACATATATGTCCAAAAATAGTGTATTCAGTTGACACAGTTTGAAGGACTGTATTTTCAACACTATTTCATTAACACACGATCAGCAGACAATGTGTCTCTTTCTTTATTCAGTCGTTTGTAGAACGTTTTGCAGTGTAAGCAACGTCACAGTAACTGTCATTTAGCAGCTTGCTGCCATTAAGTATGAAATTCTTCATTTATTTATGAAGATAAAATGCACATGTAGACTACTGTCTTCTTAAAGACTGACATTTTAAGACTATTAAGAACTGTGTGCAGATTTACTTATGCATTTACCTGAGTGTTATCGCATCTGCCCGATCATACTACTACCCTTGATCTTTATTTCTACTATTTTAAGTGCAAACTAGCTGCTTGCAGTTACCCACCTCTTGCACCTACAGCTTTTAAGTGAGCCTTTCTCTCTTCCTGAATGTTATTAGTAAGTCGTGTTACTTTCATTCCTGTCACCCTGCCAACCTGGTGTGTGAAATCGAGTCACACTCCCCAGTGTTCCCCAGAGTGAGAACTTGGCCACTGAGGAACAAAGGCAAAAAAGGGGGCTTATGGACTTGAAACGACTCCCCCCACCCTGAAGTGTAAAACACTCCTCCCCCAACACGGCACAGGGCTCTTACCCCCACTGATCTGCAGGAAATGGCTTGAGCCTGAGACAATGTCCCTCACCCACAGCTCACAGCCTCTTAAACTAGCCCAGCATGCAGCGAGTGGCCAGAGTGGAAGAGAGCGCTCGTTGAATAGAGGGATCAGCCTGGGGAAGGCAGGATCCTGTTTGTTTCTATTACAGCAGGCAATTACTAAGCAGTGAGGAGTTAATTCCTTTCCCCCTCCTCATGTCCTAAAGTGTGGCCCCCAGTCATTGACACCCATTTTAATGCGATACTTCAAGCTGTCACATTTAACTTGGGGAGATCTGCAGGTATCCTCTAATAGCACTTAGGAGCCAAAATGTTAACATCTGCAAATTTCAGCCCAGGAGGTTCTCATGGATCTGTGTCAAGTTATAACACTCTGACTGTGTGCCTTTTAAGCATGGTGTACAGCTGTGTGTGTATATTTAAGGGGGGGGAAATAAGATAAGCTACCAAGATAATACTGGACTTTTTTGGATTTATATTACTTTTTAAGATACACCATTTATCTCTAGACCATGCCCACCAATTTATCAAAATCAGCACCAAAGATTATGCATTATATCAATATGCTATATGGCTGAGGCCAAGGAAACCTATTTATTATAGAGATGATGACCATAAAAGAACAATGTCCATCTCTGACGTCACGTGGGCAGCTTGTATATTCAGGGACCCAGCAGCGCGGGAACTGCAGTGAGCAGCCTAGTGGCCTACCAGACCACCTCTATTCATCAACACAAAAGTGCTCAGAGGGGTGCTAATTGCATTAGGCGTCCTTCTCCCTTCCTCAGTGGCCAGAGCGTGTGTGTGTGTGAGTGGGGAAGGGTGTGTCGGGTGGAGTGGAGTGGAGGGGAGAGGATGGTAGAGGGGATTGGCAAGAAGTGTGGGATGTTTGAAAAGTAGGGGAGGCAGAGTGTGACAGTGTGTGGTGGGTGCTGGCCAAGCCCACAAGCCTTCAGGCAGGCGTCTCCTCTGTCACCTCTGCAGCTGCTGGCAATGTCTCCAACCCCCGTCACACACACAAACACACAAATCCATGGGATGTGACCGGCTCACTTCCCTTAGATCACAACAAACAATATTGTGAATTTTCACATGTGGTCTCTCGCAGTAACTGGCGTACTAGATGTGTTTGTGACTTCTGCACTCGGTTGTATACCTGCTCTACTTTGTTTTATGTACAGTATTTTACTGTGCATCCGTGTGTTGAAGCTAGAGCAGCTAAGCCCTTGGAATAAGGAAATCTCAAAGGATGGTGGCTTCCCTTCAACTAAATTAGATGTTTTCAGAGCCTCCAGCCGAGAGAAGGCTTTGTGGCTCAGAAAATAAATATTTTTCTGGGCTCTGGTTGTGAGTCGGTATTTGTCTTGCTATGTGGCTTTCATTGGAAGTACATTCACACCTGTCATGCTGAAATCTGGATTCACGTGATGTACTGTATGTCCAGAGAACCTGTTGTCTCCTCAAAATGTTCCTATGCTTATCCAATTGATGGGTTATTCGGATCAATCTCAACATTTGCATTTTTTGTCTGTCAATTGTTCAAAAGTTCATCAAGTTGTTAGCTGCATAACCCAGTAAAATAATTAATGTGTAACTAAAGAATTGGCAACATTTGTCTTTTACTTCTGTTCAGTATATTTACAATGGGTTGGCAAAATTACTTTGTGTTAAGTGATTATAGTACCACTTACTTTGAATTTCTAAAAAAAAAACAAAAAAACAGTGGGTATAGATTTAAATGATATGATTTTGTATTACTTTAAAGGTATCTTGTTGATAACAGCAGTGTGACTGCTTTGGCATGGTAGTTTTTCTGCAGGCAACGAACAGCACTAATCGTCAGCCGGAGAAATGACAAGCTTTGCAGGGAAGTGATGAAATAAGGATGAAACAAATCCTAGAAAAGATCCAGTTTTGACCCTTAAATGTTACTGAAAATGCAGACTCTGTGTTTTTACAGTTTTTAAAGGGAACTTTTTAGGTCACAGGCGTGGAGTTGGTTTAAAACAAAGTGCTAAAAATATGTTTAGTGGCCAATATAGTTGATTTAGTAATACATTACTGGCCTACTTAAATATCTTGCTCATGCAAAGAGGCTTGTTTGTGCATGAACAGCATAGTGGAGGTTGTGACCAAAAAAGTGTAACCAGCATCCAGATTTCATCATTGAAAATTTTATGTGTAGCTTGTGACTCCAAATGATTTGTCAGGTAGTTAATTTTGTTAACAGCATGTGTAGCTTGGCAGATGATTTAAGACTTTTTTCATTTTTTAAAATAATTCTGGTTGCCTGTAGTGACAGTAAATATCACACATGACAAGAGATCAACAGCAAAACAAATATCTCTCTTTTCTGGCATAGTCTGGCTCTCCTAGGTTGGCTGAGCGTCAGTGTCACCTCAGCAGCTCTTCACCTTGTTTTAATTGCCTCCAAGTTAATTACTCCAGTAAGTGTGAAACAATGTTGTCAGACTTCTCCTGCACAGCCGTGCTTTCTCTCTATCCTCTGCTCCCCCGCTGGCCAAATGGAGCTTTCATAGGTGGATGAGTGGGGTATTGGAAATGGCTGTGAACATTATGAAGTTCCTCTCTTAACTCTGCTGGTTGGCCTTGTTGGACTGCTGAGTGCAAGTTGTTGTTGACGGTGATCAAATATAATTTTGAATGTTTGTCTTATTTGAAAATGTGTTGTACATGTGAAAATAATACCAGTAATTTTAATTAAAGCTAGTGTGTATTTAGACAGAAAAGACAAGAAGTTTTAGCAAAAATAAGATGAGCTTATTGTTGATGTCTCTGTTCTATAAGGTTTTTTTGTGTGGCAAATTTGGTATTTTTTTTCCTGGAACTGTGCTTTGGCTGAAGTGTCTTCATACAAAGTCTGTCTTCTTTATTTAGCACTGAGCCCATCACCAGTGTCCTGCGCTGTTGGACATGGTTGACGGTGGTGTTGCACTTTATTAGTTGCTGTGGCCTTTTCGACGGGGCCGATCTGACTGTGTACAAGGCTGATCTTTTGAGGTCCCCTCTCCTCCTGCTTGCGTGATTCTCCATGCCACTGGCATCAGCTCCATAGATCACGGCTGTCGCAGCGTGTGTAGGTGCTTGCACCGCTCTGTTAGTCTCATCACTCATTCTCACTCGTCAGCCAGGCTGCTGATCTCACCCAGACCCCTCTCACTCTGCCTTCCCTCTTATTTCTCTCCATCTTTCTCCCTCTTTCTCTATCTCTCTCTTCCCCTTGCTTTCTCCTTCCACCCGCTCACTCCCTCTTTTGCTTTCTCACACACATTTTTTTAATTAGGCAAAAATCAAAGACAAAATATGAATATTCATAAGGAAACTGCATTAATATGCACAATTATGCAAATCAGCATGCAATTAAGCCTTGTGTCTCCAGAGAGCCTGGATAGCATTAGTGCATAAGACAGGGAGAAGGGGATGATGGGGGTATTTTGGAGTTTTCTGCTCCACCAGTCTTTTGGCTGTGTTTTTCCTTTGTGCCACACATCGTTTGTTTCTTTACCTAAAACACAGTGGTTCATGTTTCAGCTTTATGCTATGTTATGTCTTTTTTGTGTATTTCTTTGCATTCATTGCATTAGGGATATGAATATATGTACCTACAGAGCGGCTCTAATGGTAGCACTGAGCCACATTTCCTATGTTCTTTTTTGCACATTATGTTGCGTCTTGACTGAATGCAAGAGCAATCACTTTGATCAATACTGGTGATCTCTCCTGGCTCATGCAAGCCCATTGTGCCCACTTAAAAACGTTGAATGTTTTGAAAAGAACATGGTGACACATTCCCTTGATACATATCCATTATCAGGGATTTCTTACACACCTGAAGTGACATGTAGTACAATCGTATATTCTCATTTGATATTCCCATTTGGGATTTGGAAATGATTTTTTCAGTATTATTCACCTCTTCTCTTTGATTCTTTCATGACTTTTATAGACTAACATGCAGGTTTACTGACCTGTCTTAACAATTTCTTTTCCAGCACTAGATGAGCGCAGCGGCTCTGGGTCCTGGGCCCCAGCAGAACAGAACAGCCCCTCTTTTAGCCAAGGACGGGTAAGATCTAAATGTACACATGATCACACTCTTGAGTCACACAAAAGTTTAGGTTTTAAAATCTTAGCATTATCACCAGATGCCACGATACTGTCACACACACTCACTCTGTTAATCACTATGCTGTGCTGCCTCTTTCCCCAAACCACCACAAAAAGCTTAGTACGTTTCATGCCATGTGCCATTTGATTTGAAGTGCTAGTTTTACTTTCTACCTAATAACCTTGGCTCGGAATCCTGATTTGGCAAGCTCTCTGGTAGCCCAGAACCACTGTTGAAGCCCACCGGTAATTGCAGCTTCACATCCGCCGTAACTATCTTGGCACAACTCTGTGTAAATACAAGGAACAGGGGGTGAAATAGATGCAGCAAGCTTTGATTACCACAAGTTGATAATTAAGAATGTCGGTTTGAATCCCCCGAGCTGATGCAGATTTGTTTGGCATGGATCCTGTTAGTTAGACAAGATAGCAGAAGAAGTTGAACCACTAAGCCATATAGGTGTGCTTACAAGATATCTATGGTTTTAAAGAATGGTTATCATTATATCTGAGTACACAGAGGATTCTACATTTACCCATTTTTGTAACATCCTTACAGGGCTATGGTGAAGGATCCCACTACAATGAGCATGAAGGCTTGTCCTCTCCATTTCTTAGTTCAGGGATCGCAGGTATGTCTCTGCATTTTCACTATTAGCTTTGTTTGTGCATTTGTTGAACAACTATTTAAAAATGTTTTTACAGTTTTTGTCGGGAAAATAGTTAATGTTGGTGCCTTGTCATACATCGTTTCCAAAGTGGTTCGGTTGATAGTGATCAAGTCGACCCTTGTGCATACATTGTTTTGACCTAAAAATTGTTTTTAGCAAATGTGTATGTGTGTCTACATGCATGTGTGGCTGTGTTCATTCGTTAAATGTTGAGGATGTTAGGGCACTGAAGCAGAAACCTTCCCTAGGGTTTTGTCTGGCAGGCGGCTTTATGCAGCTGAGCGTACTGAAAAAGGGGAGGGCATCTCTGGACTTTTTGTACTTTAGAAAACCTACTTTTCATTTGTTTTAGCACATGCCATATGTGTGTGTGTATACAGCTCCGGGTTTCACTTACTGTGATGTTTAAATAATGTCCACTTTAATCTTACAGGTAAAAATGAGAGGCCACCGTACCCTCCCTTTGGAAGCCAGGTACGTCACCTATCCCATATGAGCTTGTGAGAGATACATTTGTATGTGTCAGTGCAAAGGAAGCCCTTCTTTCTCACTTCTCTTTTCATGTTAAACACTTTGAATTAGCCGTCCTCATTTCCTAGAAGAGAAGCTGTTTGTTTATGCTGTACTCTCCCACGCCTCTATATTTATTATTAGTAATACCTTGTTTCTGTGTCCCGCTAGCCTGGTTTTCTTCCTAGTGACATAGCGATGCCTAGCCCAGATGCCATGTCCCCCTCTGGTCTGAAGTCTGGCTCACAGTTTTACCCCTCATACACCAACAACCCCAGGAGAAGACCCCCTGATGGAGGCATAGGTAAGCCAAGCGGAATAAACAAGTGGCGTGTAACAGAGAAATAGGCCGGGAGACACCTTTGTATATTTGGTTGTCTAATCTTTGCCCTTTAAAATGATTGGAACATAAATATGAAATAGACCTAACATCAACAAAGATGTGTCTTATTTTTGTATATATTTTTTCAAGTTCTAAATATGGTCATTATCTTTTATTTTTGTAGTATTTTGTCTGCGTCTGAAAATTCATTTCAAAACAAAGCCACATTAAGATAATCTTTGTGTTATGAATATGCAGAGACATTTCATTCATGCAGATATGCTCATACACGCTGGTAAACACATACTAGTGTTTTTTCCTCATGCATTCAAAATTGGTTACAGCAGGTACACAGAGGTACTACATCTGAGCAGACGAATCTCTCTATGCTAATGTCTTATTTGTGTTTTTGTCTCATTTTCACCTTTTCTGTCTCCCCACCTGCCTGCATGCAGACACCCAGCCAAAGAAGATACGGAAACCCCCTGGCCTGCCGTCCTCGGTGAGAGCTTATTTCTGCTCGCCTTCACAGCTCACAGCCAGGCCTTTCTCTCTCTCTCTCTCTCTCTCTCTCTCTCTCTCTCTCTCTCTCTCTCTCTCTCTCTCTCTCTCTCTCTCTC